>BMAW01056311.1:45159-57624 GCA_019974015.1 Nephila pilipes
AGTGAGTGAGAGAGAGAGAGAGAGAGATGGTTATTAAGTAATGAAACTGAAGCTTAAAAATATTTTATTTGATCTTATGCAATTTACTTATTATCACATTCAATATACACCCTTACTCTAACCCTACAACGCTCCTTGCGAATCTTCCATTGTTCGAAACAGAACTGGAAGTCATCTTCTGTGTGCTCCTGCAGGTTCTCATTCACAGCTTCAATGGATTCCCATCTCGTTCCTTTTCATGCAGATTTCACCTCAGGAAATAGACAGAAGTCGCATGGCTCAAGATCCGGCGAATAAGGAGGATGGTCTAACACTGGGATACTATACTTGGCTGGAAACCTCTTCACAGCCAATGTGAATAAAGCCGGGGCGTTATCTTATTGGGATAATTTGATGTACTGGTTCTTTGTAAATTCTTACACTCTCAGAAATTGCACGAATATTTAAATGACGATCAGATGGAACCCCATTACCGATTTTGTTTCGATACTTTCACCCTTTTTTGACGTAGAAGGACGACCCGGACGTGAATCATCTTCGACGTCTTCTCGTCCACTTTGAAAACGCTTACACCTTTCAAAAACATGTGCACGCGATAAACACTTATATTCATGCACTTCTTTGAATAAATGTTAAGTTTCAATTGCGATTTTTCCAAGTTTCATTCGGAATTTCCTAACAATTCGTTGCTCACTTATCATTTTTTCGGCGAAACAAGAAAATTACTCTATTGCGAACGAAGGCTATGGCTATACGGAATTTCTTGCAGAAAGGAGAGGCACAGCATTCGAAACAGAAGGCTTCACGCTAAGCAACTCTCCGTCGCTGGCGTTTGGCGCATGCATACTCCTTCTGTAGCAGCTTCAGTCTCGTTGTTTAACAGCCACGTCTTGTACATGTTTAATCTAGAGATAATGCAAATGAAATAAAACTATACCATCACTTGAACAATGAAATTAGATTTCTTATAAACAAGATCAAGTCTTTTTTAATACTGATATTATAATTCTTTTCCTTTTCGCATTCTTTTCGGAGAAAAATTCAAATACCTTTCCGTACAACAAAGGGTGTAATAAATCTAAAAGAAACACAGTAAATGCAAACAAAGAGAAAGTAAAGCATTCATTTGAAATTCAAAAAACTTGTAAACAAATAATAAAAACTTCCTACGTATTCAGTATGCCTGTCTCACCAAAAACAAAATTTTTCGTTGACCATTTTCTCCAAATTCTTGAGCAACAGGCTGGGGGCTGATATCGAATCAGTTATATGTGTAAAAGCTCCGCTGCCATACTATTCGAAAAAACATGGAAGGGGCGTCACTGATAGGGGCTTTATCTAAACTCCTTTGAATTGAATCAACAAAATCTACGAATAGAACGTTGTGTGTCAATGTTGACTCGGCATGCCTCATTGATGAATTCGGTCGATTTAATTCGATAAAAGGAACGATTTCCTTCAGAGAAAACATAAAACTTTGCAGTAAAGGTTTACCAAATAGAAACAATTAGTTGCTATTTTTTTAATTTGGAAATTTTTAAGAATCTTATCTGTTAAATTTTATTATAACTTCAAATTTAGCCTAGTGTTCGCAAAAATTGTCAGAAATTCATTCATTGATTCCTGCTAGTCGTAGTGTTTAGACATTGTATTGACGTGGCCTTTTTAGAAAGCATCTTTTTTATTTGATATTTTTATATAATTCATGTTTTTTTATCTTGAAACTTTCAAGAATTGTTGTGTAATATAATTACCACTGCTTTTACAGTATACAGTCCAAAGAAAATGTTTTTTTACTTTATATTTTTGTGAACAAAACTAAATATATATTACAAAAACTTTCGTTGAACATGTAAGTAGTGTGCGCAAAAGAAAACTTTACTGCAGCATTGAGTAAAAAGAAATACACCAAAGCATATAAATAGACTGATAAAAAATTGTAAAGCGAGAAAAATGAATCTGCAAATTTAACTATGAAAGAAAAACATTACGTACTACATAAATTTCCAAACCAAATAAATTAAACGAAACAATAATTTGAAAACCAGAATTTTCACAAAGGGGTAGATAATTGTAAAAACCTGAAAGAACCAAATGTTGAAATAAGTATGAGAATAGAATGATATTTAACATTGTAACTGGGGTTTTAGACAGTTATTCTGGGTTGTTCCAAAATTATTAGTCAAACTATCCCCATGAACAAAATGCATTATTAAAAAATTGTTATAAAACCGAAGATACCTTTAAACAGAGATTAAAAAACAAATTCATTCCATAAACATTTGAGATGAAGACAACCAAAGCATTCCATAAAAATCCAAAATAGAAATTTTTTTGTTCAGTTTATATTGATCATTTTACTCCAAAACAAACTTTAAGGCTACACATCGTAAAAAAATCATTAATCGCATAGTTAAAATGAAGTCAGCACTTCGGAGGAAGATCGAGCTTAATTTCGCACAGATAAAATCAATCACTTTGAACATTAGCACTCAATTTAAAATTTAGTTTTTTTTATTGTAAATGGTTGTTCTCACAGGTGTTATTTTACTTTTACAGTGCTGCAAAATAGTGACCAATAATACACTGCTGGCCATTAAAACTGCATCACCAGGAAGGAATGAGCTAACGTACATCGAAATCACATTAAAAGAAAAGGAGGTTGGGATTTGCAAATGATTAGTATTTTGGCGCATTTAGACGGCGCAGGAGGGAGAAACAACATCTGAAGCACTGCATAAAAGAAAAATTGTATAGTGGATTTCTCGTTCGAAAAGCGCTTTGTAAGGTCGGAGTTTGCTCAGAACATCGTGATATGCCTGGAATAAGAAGAAATGCTTTCCAGCAAGTGTCGGAATTCGATAGAGGCAGAAGAGTTGCCTATAGAGAGTGTGAATAATCGTTCCGCGATATTGCCCACCACAATGGACGAAATCTAACCAATGTCATGCGAATATAGAATCAATTGGTAGCTGAGAGTCATACTGAACGGTTTCAGATTCTCCAGGCGATACCATGAATAACGCCAGAGAGGACAGACATATTGTGAGGTCATTCCTGCAAAACTGCACAACCATATCATGAACTATAAATCCCAAAATAGGCATGTTTGCAGCACGCTCAGTATCCGCTCATACGGTGCGACGACACTTGCGGGTGGACGTCTGAACGGCGACCATTACTTCTACTTCCCTTGACAATGTGGTATAGAGACAACGACTCAGGTGAGCCGAACGACAAAGCTGGATACATCGGTGCCACAATATCGTCTTTTCAGACGAGTCCCGGTTCTAAGTGCAGTATTCTGATATCCGTATACGTGTCTGGAAGTTCCGAGTTGATTGTTCGTTGCTCGCTTACGTTTGATATCCGCATAGGGGCCGTGCATTTTGTGTGATGGTTTGGGTAGCCAATGGATACTCGACACGTACATCTCTAGTTCGGATCGATGGTAAGTTGAACGCAGATCGTTACATTTCTCACATCTTACGTCCAAGGGTTGTGTCCTATCTTATACCTTATATCTGCTAAACGTCATCTTCCAACAAGGTTGAGCAAGACTCCATGTTGCACATCCTGTTCTGACCTTCCTTAATACTCAGGGTATTCGACTGTTGCCCTGGCTTTTATGGGTTTGTCACCCATTGAAAACATCTGGTTATGTGTCGCTGAGAGACTGCCCCCCCCACCCTTCTCCAGCTGATTGATGAAGTTTGGCATTGACTTGAAGCAGCATGGAATGAGTTGCTCGTTTCTGTCATCCAATCTCAGTTCGACTGTATGCCTAACCGGGAAAGGGCCATTTTAGCTTCTAGGGGTGGTAGCTGTTTCTGCTAATTTCGCATTTCTGTAACCCCCCCCCCAAACTGCTAGCAAATTTAATCATTTTCTCTTCATGCCATACTATTTGCGTTCAATAAATATCTTTTTTGTATCTTTCAAGGTGTTGCACTTTTAATGGCCGTCAGTGTATATTTAAGGCTCTGTCTTGCGGCCATTTTGATTTAATGAACGTAGTTTAGTTTAGTTTAGTTTAGTTTAGTTTAATTTAATTTAGTTTTGTTTAGTTTTTATTAACGTTGCTCTAGAAGCAACACGAGGACTATTGGCGACGGGCCTCGTAATTTTGAACCTCGGTCAAGTGACGAGGACAACACCTGTTAATGAACGTTATGTTCATTCAGTGGAATTTATACAACCGCCCTCAAATCTTTACTATTTAATCTATTTGAATGCAAAAAGACACAATCGAAAGAGCAAAAAGTAATGAAGGATTCCTGCGGAATTATATTTTCTCACCCATTTTTGAAAATATTCTAGAATTATTTTCTTAAAGACCGGAAAAATTACAAACCAATCATTAAAATAGAGCTAAAAATATTTTAAAAAATCGGAGATAAAATGTAATTCCACAGAAACCTTCCATATTTTTTACTCATCCGGATGCATGAAATTAAAATGTATGGTAGACGAGAGTTTTAATCGATATCGTAATTGACCATCGATAAATATAATAAAAGAATATGATTGGTCATCGCTAAACACAAATAATTTATAAATTACGAAGTCTTATAATTTTCGAAGTTTCATCGTACTAGGAAAGTTAATTCTCTTAAAATAAATTGCTGATTTTCTGTAGTATGTCTTTATTTATAGATTTGAAAAAAAAAGGATTTTATTTTTCTAATTGCAGCTTATATTAATAATTACAGTGCAATTTATAAAATAGCATTCAATTTAGTTTGTGAATTGTTATTACACCTATAGATATTTCTTTTATTGTTATTTCAAATCCGTATATAGATATAACTAATAATAACAACACAAAATGATTAAAAAGGGTTTATTTTCAATACCAAAAAACACTATTGCAATCAGCGTTTTTCATGATCATAAAACTACTTTATTCTTGAATTTTCATTTTTATTTACAAACAAGCTTGAGAGATAAATGACAAATCTCGTGTTTTTGGGATTTATAAGAATTATAAATTAACTTACGTACAAATGTTCTTTTTAATCAAAATTATTAATGAAAAAGATGTTTTATTCTCAACCTTTTCAATTCCAAAAACGCCATTTTCCAACTTCGAAACATGATTACCTATTATTGTAGATGCTAACCTTCATTTTTTTAAATAATTATTCATCATAAAAAGGTGTTTTAATTATAACTCAAATCTTTAAATAGTACGTTTTCCAATCTGTTAAATCATCGCAACCCAAAGTTTTAAAGTTAATAGCTTCCTAATATTTAATGAAGTAGATTTCCCTCCAATTTTGTCGAACAAAAACTAATTTTTCCTTTAGAAAGGACTGCAAGTCATTTTAAAAAATATTCTTTATCAATTTGGTTGAAATCAATGCGAGTTCTCTTCAGTTTTAAAAAGAAAAAAAATTACTTTTGAGCTTAATCTTAAAGGACAGCATACCATTAATTATTTTACGCCCATTTGGAGAATCAAAATAGTGCTCCGAAAGTGTTTTAATATTCTTCATTTACGAAGAAGATGAATGACTAGGTACGAGTGTTTATATCAGCATAGTTTGATCCGAAGAGTTAAATGTTCTGTGTTCATCATGATACTTTGTTCATTCAAAACTAAATCATATTTCCCATAATCAATCCTATCAATTTGAATACCCCCCCCCCATTTTGTTATTGTTGCTTTCGCGATAAAAGAGAGAATGTATTTTAACGTAATATATGTTCTTTATATATAAGTGAAAAATTTTTGGAAAAGAGCTGCACAACCCGTGTGCGTGCGTGCGTGCGTGCGTGCGTGTGAGTGAGTGAGTGTGCGTGAGTGTGTAAAGAATATAATAAAATGTACAAAAATTCAACATGTTGAAAATACATGATAATCTTTTTACTATCTTTTCTGTTCAAATCTTTTCTAAACATTTTACTCTAAATATTTTAATTAAAACAGTATTCAATTCAGTGTTCATGATGCACGGTAGTATATAAATTGAAAATCCAAGTCTTTAGCATATTTTAAACTGTTATTTAAAAGCAGCTTAACTTTAATTTATCAATCGGAGTATTACTCAACACAGAGACCTTTTTATTACATTCAGAACCAAAAGAAAGCGAAAATAAATATTAAATAAATGATAGATATTCCAACGAAAATAAAATGTTATATTGAATTCTGGAACTTTCGAAGCGATAACGTTTCTCATAATTTAAAAAAAAAAAATCTTCCAATCCCAACAAAACATTTCTTCATTGTTGAATAAATAAATAACTTGATCTTTTTTCTCCAAAGACTTTGTTTCTTTTTACCTGGGCATGGGCCACAGAGAAATGATAAGTTTCCCTTTTTTAAAAAAAAAAAACTACAGTTGAGTATCCTAATTTTACCAAAATAAAAGAAAATGGTTTTATAAAGAAAAGCCGCGGAAGTTTTATACGTAAAAAATTTTTAAACAAATCTCAAAAGTACATTTCTCTTTTCTTTCATGACCCATTTTAGAACTCTGAATAAAAATTTCCGTTACTCCACTGATAGGATGCTAAAGAAAGCTGACTTTTTTTCTCTCTGCATCAAACTTTAGGCTTTTATTTCCTAAAAATAAAAAAATAAAAATAAAAAAAAATTAAAAAAAAACAGAGGAAAAGGAAGACATTAATGTCTTTTTTCCATAACTTGTTTTATAATTTGGTATTTTGCGTGACGAAACTGTGATTTTATTCTTTTGGGAGAAATTCTTGTATTCTTGTGTGCTTACTTGATATATTTTAATGTTAGAATAAATCCATCAAAAGCAAGACACAAAAGTTAATATATTTACAATCTTATTGATAAATCTGGATTATTATTACATTAACTATTTAGTCCTGTGTTTAATATTTATATTTAATACAATTTTTACTGTAGTTGAAAACATAATTTTTTTTAGAAAAAGCAAGCTATGTAAAAGTGAGAAAACAATAGAATGCCACTGAATAGAATTTTAATCATATTTTTTTTTTCACAAATTATAAGAATGTTTAATTAAACAGGAAATAGGGTATAAAAAATGCTCTCAGTTTGGGTTATTACTGTTTCGGAGAAAATACTAAATAAAACAAGTAATATAAAAAAAAAATTAAGTCAATTCCTACTTAGGTCAACAAAGAAAATTTTTATTTTAGTTACTTTTTATTAAATAATTACAATTAATATAAATATGTATGTACATATAACAATATTAAGTGGCAAAAGAAATATTTTTTCTGTGATTTATAAGCTTCGTCACTGATGATATTTATTTCTAAATTTACATCCTACTAAATATCTTATATAAGAAAAAAAAATTTCTCCCAGATAAAACTAAAATTAATTATTTGAAAATCAAATAAAAAAAAATTTATGCTTCGACGAGATTCGATCCGAAGGCATGAAGATTCTACGCCGACGCTCTACCAATTTTGCCATTGCAAGACAAATTACATAGTAGAAGCATTGGCTTGTTTCTTAATTCATCCGGTAAATTAAATGGTTGAAATGTAGTTTAGCCCAACCACCCTTGGTGACATGAATTATTTGGTGGTATTTTGCCAAATGTGGCTACCCTGGTCCGCCTCGCGGACTTAACGTTCGGCCAAAAAAAAGCCAAGTTTGGCAATTTTTGAAATCGTTCCAAGCGATTGAGCTAAACTGTATTTTCCCCAATTAAATTTAATTAATATTTGAAAAAACTGTATTAACATCAAGTGTCATCCCTACAAGTTTTAAAAAATGTATTTGAACTTGAGTGGATGAATTAAAAGTATTTCATTAACGATTGAAAATTTGATCAAGATATATATAGAGATTGTGTGAGCAAATAGTAGGAATTAAAAAAAGCTTAATTTTCGCGTGACAAAAAAAAATTTTAAGTCTCGAGTTGGAAAAGATATTTGGATAGGGCCGAAATTTATTTTAATTTTTTCTGGCTTTTAAAAATAATTATGCCAGCTCACAAAATATCGTTATATTGATATTAAAATACTTTTCGATGTATAAGAATACATTTTGCGATACAGTTCCGCGCATAAGCTCGGATATAAATAAACAAATTTTCTTTTCAAAAACGCTTTCAAATCATTATAAGTAACCTGTATTTCTTTTTAGGATAAAAATGTTTTTAAAATTATGTCCTTTTTTAGATAATTGTTATCAAACTTGAAATCCTTATACTTCAAACCATTCATATAAGACATAAATGAGAGGCAATTCCAAATCCTTACCTAGGGTAACATTCCATATGAAAAGATACGGAGCCTTACAAGTTATCTAACGTTATTCTAAATTTAATTCTTGCCCTGCGAGCAATTTCAACAGATTTTGAAAAAAAAAAAAAACAGCACTGTTACATGAATCTTTTAGATTAAAAGCCTAATTTTTTTGTTTTTCTTTGAAGGAAATTTACAAAGTGTGACAATAAAATAGTCTGACTGATGATATTACAGACGAACTGCACATGAGCCAGAGATCTGTAGCCACCCTCTCTTCTGCACCTCCTCTCGTGCGTGTAGTCCGATTAGTCTAAACGTGGCCTTGGTTTGTATGACTGGTGGGTTTTTTTTCCTGTTCTTCCGCAAAATTTTCTAGAGTGTTATGAAAGAGCAACGAAATATTGTGAAATTTCTGATGAATCTTGGAAATCCGCTTCAAAAACTAGTCTTTTTTAAGAGAAGAATATGGCAATGAATGTTTGTCACGTACACAGATACTTGAGTGGCTTTCGCATAATAAAGGTGACCGAAAAACGTTAAGAATTACACCAGCTCGGGATACCCTTCCACGTCAGCAACGCAGAAAAAAAAATGAAATGTGTCCGTAAATTGAGATCTTGAAGGCTACACTTTTAATCAGAATTACCACCTTGAGGTTCTTACTACTCTGTGAACAAATTACAAAAATAAGACCTGACTTGGCGAAAGAAAAGTCGTAGGTTCTTCAACAAAATCATACTGCGTTGTATGTCAAAACGTTTCTAACTAAGTAAAACAACCCAGTGTTGGACTATCTGCCTTATTCACCTGATATGGCACCGTGTGACTTTTTTCTTTTTCCCAAGGTGAAATCAACTCCAAAAGGAAAAACGATTTCAGAAATATATAGCTATAAAAGAATAAAGTGGCACACGTTATAAAAATGCTTTCGAAAGGAGACTTACAATACTGTTTTCAACAACGGAAAGTTCATCTGGAGCGGTATGGGTATCGAGGAGGATTGTATGCTGAAGGCGAAAAGGATTTAAAGTGTAAAACTTTTTAACTTTTATAACTCTAATCCAGTTATTTTGTTGATGCACCTCTTTATAAGTTAATGTGAAGCTTTTTCCCTTTTTAGCTGGATTAAGATACGTATGAAATATTTACATAGTTTTGTCAATCCTACGCATCGCAAATTAGTTCCTGAGCCATAGATACTCGATAAATAATCAATCAAGAAAAATATAGTTAAAAAAATCAAACTAATTTTTATTCTATTCTTAGAATGATCAAAAATCAATTATTATTTCGAATGTGGAGAGATTACTAATAGCCAAACAGTTATGAATTCTACTTATCTTACTGACAGGAAAATTGAATCCGAGCCTGAAATAAACACTTGAATACTAGATACGAGTTATATATCAGTTCTCCAATCATCATTTAACTTCCTTGCTCCAACTTCGAGTAATATCGCTAACCTTCTGTCTCGTCCAAACTCACTGTCTGATTCCTCCTATCTCTAACTGTCTAATAATTTCTTATTCGCTACAATTCCTATGCAGAAATTCTAATTTGCACAAACTTAGATTTATTCACAAGGCAAGGTTCTCATTTCAAATAACGTCATAAAGCAGTGATCCCCAAACTATTTTGGTCGTGGAACCTCAAAATTTGTTGCCAATAATCGCAGAACCCTGAATATTTTTTTTAATTAACGACTTTTCAAAATTAATATCTGTTATTAAACGAAACAAGTATTATTTTGGTATTTCAGATTTTATTGAATTAAGCAAAACTCAAACAAAAACAATTCATCTTAGAAATAATTAATAAAAAATACAATAAATAAACTAAAATAAATAGAAAATCTTTTTTTTAATCAAATAAAATTTGTTCAAATAAAATAAAATCCCTTAAATTTTTTCGTGAAACCCCAGGGTTCCACGGAACCCACTTTGGGAACCGCTGTCATAAAATATTCCATAAGCTTAGTTGAAATGGAAAATTTAGTTTCAGCAAAAAAAAAAAAATATCGATTCATATAAGTCTTTTCTGCATTTTGTCCTTTGAATCTTTGCTGAACAAACCGAACCGTTATCAGTATCACATATTGATCTTTAATGCTACATTTTAAACGTTAAGACTCATTTCTCTATATACTCCAAGAATAGAATTTTAGTCACTGCCTGTCAGAGTGTCAAATAACGTTTTGTTAAGATGATTTCAGCGATTTAATTCACGTCCCATTCATCGCATCAGCTAAACTAGGCGTGCTGTGGAAGTTATGATAGGGGGTACCAGCTCGGTTGTCGTCCTCGTCACTTGACCGAAGTTTAAAATTACGAGGTCCATCGCCAATAGCCCTCGTGTTGCTTCTAGTGCGACCTTAGTAAAACCAAACCAAACCGCATCGGCTAAAACGTAGTGTAATATCAAACTCACTCAGTTTAAAACAGAGAGAAAATTCAGCTCAATCTATAGAAATTTAATAGGAGAATGCTTTGTTTTATTCTGCGTGAATAAATCCTGATTTTCTCACTTCGCCAGAGAAGCATCGCGAGGGATTAACTCGGATGATGATGAAGTAGGTGTCCTGTCAAGGCTTATAAGGCCACCAGTTACAAAGAAGATAGATTACATCAACACCCCCATAGCAATTTAGTAAAGGAACACTAAGTAGCAACACACATTTTGCAACGTTTTATACTTCAAAGGATATTTCAGTGTTATAACCCTGAATAAAAATTCACCCCAATCAATAATCCAAAAACTTGGATACATTCTTAGTATAATTTAATGGATAATATTTGCCACATCATGCCACAAAGTACTTTATAAATTTTGATCCTCCGTTTAATCGTTGTTTCCGTCGAGTTTTTGAAATTCGCTTCAAAAAAATTTGACTCGTGCTGTAATTAGAAAATAACAAATAGTTTTAATACATGAATTAGTAAGTTTTAGCTTTCTGGAAAAATTCCAGCTTAAGTCTAAGCGAATAGTACTATGAAATGTAATAATGAAGATCTTCATTTGTTTAGAATAAATACCGAAAAATGTTAGAAAGATTTATCAATTTAAATGTATGAAAATATGTTTGTGAAATTAATCAACAAATTATTATACCGCTAAAAAACATACCTTCATTTTTCACTTACTTTTCTTAATATTCACTTTGACTTTCAGGAATACACTTGTATTATCATCTAGAATAACGTGAGTTTCGAAATGTTCTAAATTCTCAATGAATAAAAACTATATTAAAAATTATGTGTCAATATATTTACAAATTCGTGCATGAATTTGACCTGAAAAATTTTTAATATCGTGTTTTGTTTGGTTTTGATGTTGATGACTAAAGCGCTTTTGCGCGTTTCGATTGAATCTTCCATTTGCTTCTTTTACTAAAAAGCAGCCGTATATTTTTATTTGTCAGACACATATACTTTTAAAGCGACAAAGTATTTAGAGAGAAAGAAATAATATTTTTAGCTCCAATTTTGCTCAAGGAGTTTTTTTTCCGTTGAATAATAAGAAAGAGCAAAATAAATTGAAACTAAAGTGTTATATTTTTTAGAAATATTGAACGAGCGAGTATATCGCACGAATTACATGCATACGACTAGCATATTTATATTACGAATGCATATTTATATTCTAATACTAAGCATGTACGTTTGTGAATAAAGTTTATTAAAGACGTTTTCTGTTTTTCGAATTCAAAAATTTTCATTCAAAGAACACTCTGGGAAAGATCAAAAAAAAAAAATCCTCAAAAATACCCCACTTTTATTTATGAGCTTTAACAATGGTGAAACAGTTTAGAAAAATAATAGTTTAAAATGATAAACATAGTCTGACAATGGATTCATTCACCATCATCATATGTAAGAATGTATCAAACAGGCTTTTTAAAATGCCGGAAGAGTGATTAAATTTAAGAAATTAAAAAGGGTATTTATCAAAATTTCAAGTCAAATAAAATTCTAGTTATCATCTTATCACATCGTTATTAAATTTCAAATTGAACAATGGACATAAAAATTGTATAGTAAATTCATCGAGTTAAAGATATATTTTTTTGAAAAAAATAAGAACAAGAATTTAATTTTTATTTCTATTCTGCTTAAAATTATAAAATTTCATATTCATTTTAGTTGCTTTTAAGCGTTGCAATATGTCATTGCCAAGTTTTTTTTATGCTTGAAGTGCTTTTATAGTCTTGAGGTTAAATCTGCTTCTTTTAATGAAAAATAGTTGTGTGTGTGTGTGTGTGTG
>BMAW01056311.1:72956-171120 GCA_019974015.1 Nephila pilipes
ATAAATTTTCTTTTATTATTTGTGAATTATTATTATTTTTTAGTACTTGTTCAATTTTTGGTGTACATGCCAAACATAGCCCTCTTTTCTAGTACGGTAACTGAACGAAGCATAACAATGTGTGTGTGTGTGTGTGTGTGTGTGTTCAATCGAAACTGATCCTGAAATTTGATCTTCCAAGCTATTTAGGCTTACTGGAATGCAATTAATTAAAATGTTAAGGCACTCACAAACGTCCAAAACACAACAGGATGGATATTATCATCAATATCCTCTTCTGGCGTACAATCCCTTTCATCAAGAGAAAACTTGCAAACTTCAAGTTTTATGTCAAAATGATCCGATACATCAGAATTTTTGACAGACATCAAATTGTCAACAATTGCCTCTAGAGATTTAGAAATTTCCCTTGTGTTTTGTGATTCAGTGACAAAGTCGCATTCAACACCTTTCAAAACAAAATCTAAGAAGAGAACGCTCTAAACTGCTAATAGAATTTGAATGTTATTTGACAAAATTAAGGGATTTACTGTTCCCCGGAAAAAGGGAACTTTTAGATCCCTTTCAGAAATTTATAAAATTTCCTTTTACTTCCCTAAAAAGCGATTTTGCTTGCTTCCAACTATCAACCAAAAATCTCACAAAATGGAATTATGTTGCCGCAGAATATCTGCAACAGGCCAATGTTCTCCATTGACCCAATGTTCCCAGATCGAAAGGCCATACGAATGAATTACATTTATGATTAATCTTATCAAATTTGGTGTTCATTTTAATAGTGAATGTTATCTTAAGTATACCAAATAGTATTTCGAAGTATTGGATGCTTTTTCACATTTATTTGTTGTGCTCAGTAAAAAATGACTAAAATGTCTATTTCTTATGATTTTCTGTACGCTCTCCTATTAATCATAGAAATATATAGCTTCTATTTTAAAAACATCAATTAATCTTTTAATTATATTACTATTTTTTCAAGTCAATATTCATTAAACTCAATTTCTTAATAAATTTTTAATTTTATGATCTCAAAGGGGATCCTTTTGATCTGTAAAAGATTGATGTTCAAACAGTTTATATAACTATAAACATGATATTTACCAGTGATATATGAGGAGGTATCATAAAGCTTTAATTATTGGTAAGAAATAACATGTCTTGATAAAATTTATTTTGTGCATTAATTTATCCTTATGTACATAATGTTAAAAATTACATCTATTAATATTGGTTTTTTTTTATTTCTGGAAGCCATGATTGAAGAAACCCGCAGTATAACGGTGATAGAGTTTAATTATTTGAGTTCTACAATGAAAGCCTTTAAATTGTCAAAACCCTATGAGGAATGTGAAATATTCAGTTTTTAAAAACAAACGATTAAATCTTAATGTGATACTTTTTTAAGATATTATCTGTTCAACTTTTAAAGGCAAACGATTTTATCTAACGTGATACTTTTTTTTTTAAAATATTATCTATTCAACTTTTAAAAGCAAACGATTTAAACTTAAAGTGATACCTTTTTCAATATTCTTTTTCAAGATATATCTTTTTGGCAACACCAGATCGTAGTTTTGATTTTAGATAATTTATTGGCAATGGATAAGAAATATAGAATAGAGTTTGGTTCCGAGAGGTAAAGACGAACGTTGAAAAATGGTGCTTGTGTAAAATTGTGTATCTAATTTATGTTTGAAAAGATGTGCGCAAATAAATGCGATGTCCTGAAAACAAGTCATTTTTATTAATAGTCTGCAATACAGTACAGGGAATATACATCTCTAGATGGTGAATATATATAGAAGTCTTAAGAGTTATTTATAATAATTAAGTTGATATCTCGATTATTTCAGCAATAATTAAAACCTTACGATTCAACTGAATGATAATTAAAACTTTACTATATTGTGGATTATTTCAATCTATGGCTTCCTGAAAACAAACAAATCAACATTAATAAGTGTAATTTACAACATTATGTACATAAGAATCAATTAATATACAGAATAAATTTTATCCATATATCTAAGTTGTTTCTGGGTTACGCTTAAAACTTAGCGATACCCCTTCGTATGGGCATTTTTGTACATATTTTTCTCATTTTTGACCAACATACAAAAGCGCACATTATGTTAAAATAGACTCGTTATTTCAAAGCGAAAACCATAACAAAATATAGTCCTTCTTTCTTCTGAGGAATATGATTTAGTTTTGGAAGAACAATGTATCATGGTGAAAATACACCATTTAAGCCCTTAACGTGTTCATTGTTTTCAAAAACTTGTTTCGAAAGAAGCTAAAGTTGATATTGATTGCCTTTATTCATTTTAATTTGTAAAAAAGAAAATATTATTAAAATTGATATTTCTAATAATTTTAAGCGTTTGGAACAATCTTTTCTGAAATTTTACCTGGATATTGTCCTTTTTTCGGTGCATAATCATGTAACAAGGAAGTTGATTTTATAGTTGTGCTTAAAAAATACAATTAATTTAAAATTACTTTTCATTACAACTAAATAACATTAAATTTTTTTACTCTTTCTTTGACTTACCGTATACGATTAAACTGATTATAAAAATAGGAAACATACGAACAAAACAGCAACAACAACAGAGAAACTAGATTGCTATCACGGCAAACTGGCAAACCAGGCAAAACTTTAACTCTGCTGATTATATTTCAGCGATATAAGTTTCACTTACGAACATTCGTCTTTCCTGCAAATGAAAAGCTTTAAAACAATTTCGGGGAGCTATTTTGGTTCTCCAAATGGAAGTAAAATAATTAATCGTCGGCTCTCTTTTATGAGTAGATTCCAAAAAAAATATTTTCTCTGAAACAGAAGTGAACTAGCATCGACTTAAGCTACTCTGACACTTTTAAAAATGGCTTACTGTTTTCTTGAGACAAAGTCCTGCCCAGATAAGAAATTAGTTATTATTTGACAGAATTGGGGCGAAATCTACTTCAACAACTACTAAGAAATAATTAATTATGTAGCGTTGAATTGAATAACTTTACCAATGAAAAATCATTCTAAAGAGATTTGAATAATTCTGTTACATTTAAAGCATTCTTGAATTGGTGACTAATTGTTTTCTTAAAGGAAAGGGCGAAAGGAAGCACATAAGAAAATAGATAATCAGATTTCGATGTTCGTATAAGACACTTTTGGAATCGGAAAGTTAGTGAATAAAATATCTTTTTTCATCAATAATTTTAAAATAAGAAGTGTAAACAAAGCACAATAGTTCGTGCATTTTTTTCACTAGATAACAAGTCTTTGAGCACACGAATGAAAATATGCGTTTCTACTACATTTTCATATGCTGATAACGATATGACCTTCAAAATGCTCCATCACCCTCCAATGTTTTTAAAAATTGATAAATAAGTAAAATAAATTTACATTTTTGCAAAAGAATACCAAAACTTTGATCATCATAAATAGGTTTTTTTTAAAAAATCTACCGTCTTAACCGCATCTCGTTACTTTCAAAGTTATTGCCATTACTTATGGTAAGCTTCAGAACAATAATAGTCATTCTTTCAAAAGGTGTGCACGTGCACGGAACCTACATTAGTTAAATATCTTTCTTACCATCTGAATCTTATCAAACAAAATTTGATAATTTTCAGATATCTTATTAAGTCGTTTGATTCTCTTTGCTGAATTAAGTACGGTGTTGTCTGAAGATAATTACGGATGATTCGGACTTGTATCGTGTTTCTTCTGTAAGCGGTAATTATTCCAATAGATAGAATGGAAAACGTGCAATCCATTGAATTAACAATTGAATGGTGCGGTCTATTAATGAAAAAAAACAATAAATGTAATTGCAGAGGCAGCAAAAACTAAAACTACTCACTTCACAAACTCACATCAAATAACTGAATAGAATACTTATCATGCAAGCGAAGATCTCAATCGTCAATTGCTCTGATACGTACAAATAAGAAAGGGAATTGTTTAATCTCCATTCTGTGCTCATTCACCTCTTAAAAGACTGACTATTATTGCTCGAATGCTTGCCATAAGCAATGGTAATAGACTTCAGGGATTAGCCATAGAGAAATTAACTGGTTTCAAACACTAGAATTTATTATACGTAAGAGAATTTATTATACGTAAGTAGTTTTCACAGCATTTTTTCGATGAAAAATTATTCTATGTGTTTTTGCTTAAATTTCGACGGTTAATGATCTTGTGGTTCGTCTTGCTTTCGAACATATCATTAAGGAATTGAGAGGCTGTTCGTTGATTATCTTCTTAGAGAAGCCTTAAGACGATACCACAATATATATATATATAATATATATGATATATATATATATATATATATATATTGTTCACTTCCGTCCTTAAAGCCCGCATCTGGAGGGCGTTCATTTGTAAAGGGGTGAGTGTAAGATGTCACACAAGCCCCTCAGACAGGACCTGACCGAATCTCCGAGCAGAGCTGCTGTAAGCGAGCGGAATGACATTCGTGAGTAAGGAGAGTAAGGAGTGTAAATAAATTGTTGTTGTTATACAACCTGATATTTTTTTCTAAGAACAACTGTAATCTAATGACGAGTAAATGAACTGTTGTGTGTGTGCGTGTGAAGAAAAAAATGATTATATATATATATATATACCAATTTTTTAATCAATGATATAATCACTCTCTTTATCAACAACCTTTTGACATCTATTGTGCAAATTTTCAATGCTGGACCGATAAAAATCAATTGCTTTTAGAGCAAAATATCCAGAGATGATATTTTGGACACCATCCGAATTTTCAAAAGTTTTGACACTTAGAAATGTTGTAGCGATAGGAATAAATGGAAATCCGATGGCACAATATCGGAGGATTACAGTAAATGAGGCAATACCTCCCCCCCCCACACACACATCCCAATTCATTAATTTTTTTTCAGGGTTCATTTTGCGCTGAGCAGTCATGCATTATCATGTTGCAGAATAACACCTTCTCTGAGGACAATCGCTGGGCACTTTTCAATTAAAGATTGATTTACTCGATCCAATAGTTCAAAGTAAAAGACTACATTCACTGTTTGTTCAAGTTTCAGAACTTCAAAATGAACGTCCCCACGAATACTCCACCAAACACACAAAAATGGGATTTTGGGGTGTAAATCTGGAAAGAATTAATGAATTGAGTGGGAGTATTGCCTCACCCACCATTCTTGCCCAATATTGCGCTATCAGATTTTCAATTATTCCGATCGCTACATTTTTTGAGTGGCAAAATAATTTTAAAATTCGAATGATGTCCAAAATATCATCTCCAGATATTTTGCTCAAAAACAATTGATTTTTATCGATCCGGTATTGAGTATTTACACACTAGATGACAAACGGTTGATGATAACGAAGGTGATTACATCACTGATTAAAAATAAAAACTTAGTAAAAATTTATCTGTTTGAAGTTAATGAAAAAAAACAACATTACTTTTCTGCCCCCCTAATATATATATAAAGTGACATTATGAAACTATCAATACCGGTGGAACATTCAATAGAAATGAAAGAAAAGTGCGAGAATATATTTATGTAAATAAAGGAAACACAACACTCCAAGCACAACTGGTAAATGTGTGTATGTTTAAGGTGACCAATCGTCCCCCTTTAGAGAGGACAGTCCACCTTATTTAACAATTAATTGAGCCTCTCTGTTCATATTTTTAGACAAATTAGAAAAATTCTGGAATCTTTTTTCAATTATACATTTCAAGCCCTCGCGAATTAAATCAGTTGTTAATAGCTGAATTTCACCATCGTCATTATAGACTTCTTTATTATCATAAACTGACATAAATTCAATCAAATCGTCCTCATCCAAAGGGCTTTCTAGCATCAATTCTTCGATGTTATCCATTTGTATGCTATTAAAACCTTCGCCCCCAGTAGCATTTGATAGAGCTATAATTTCAGAATTTACACCTGATTTTTATACTACGAAACTTCCACTCTTGACGCATGCAGGCAAAAAAGATTTTCCAATAAGCATTTAAGATCGATTGACGCGACTGTTTGATGGCAAAAGAAGCATATGAAATGCAATCCATAATCGCAAACTGTCTCCATGCTTCTACAACAGTCAAATTTCTTTCTTCCGCTGAATCTAAAATAAATTTAAACGTTTGCTTTATGAAGCAAATTTTAAATGGAACTATAATACCCTGTTCAAGTGGCTGAATCAAGGAGGTGGTATTATGCGATGAAAGCAACATTTGATTATATGGGGATGGGGATTAGGGGATTCGTGCTAGAACAAAAAATTCGTGTAAAAAAGTATATTGGTGAACCGTGTTATTTCAAAATTGTGTAAAAAAAAGAGCTGCTTTCTATTAGATAGCGAAATCAGAAAAGTATATTAATATAGAATCATTTTTCCATCTGTTAAAATGAGTCGAATGCGAGTATGTACCCTATTTTTCAACATTGCACGAAAACAGTCTTATGCGAAGAAGGGAAGAGTTTTCAATTATCAAACTACTGTCACAAATATCGCGTGTAACTGATTCCACAAAAATAACCTATACGTGACTCTTTGAAAGTCCGCTTAAAATATTAAGATATCTTCCATATTTAAAAAAAAAATCACTGCTCGGAAATTATAAGTAATCAACTGTATCCAACAGAACTATCATGAACCAAAATTATTTTCGAATAAATTTAGTTTCACAAAAACAACGTTCAGTTTTAAAAAAAAATCTTTGTTGAATAAATGAAGCTCTGCAAAAAACGCAGGCGAATCTATTTTATTTCACTTATTCGTGTTTGTTTTCTTTTAAAGAGATTATTTACTTTTTCGGAATCTGCTTAAGCGAATGTTTATTCTGTCGTTCTTTCTTTTTTGGCACGAAACACCAAAAACTCTCTCATACCTAAATAACATTAAGTCAAAATTGAAACAGAAAGTAAATAAAATAGAATTGAAGATCCTCAGTTCATTTACTAAGATGAGTTGAAGCTAAAGATTCTAAAAAGAAATGTTTTTTGAATCAATTATTAATGAAGTTGAAATCAGTATAACTTTTCTTTTTCTTTATCTTCTTGAGAAGATTTTGAATGAACAAGCTGTTTCCTCAGAATGTCGTTAACAATGTTTGGAGCTGGTACAAATGATATGAAAGGAAATAGAATTCGTTTTTATATTTAAGATTTATTCAGGATGTATTTTAATTAACTGATTCAAGTATTTTTAACTTTGGGTGCATTTTTAGAACATTTTTGTTCAGCACGTACATGAATTATATTACTTATACAGCTAATTCTACGGCATTATTTTAAAGATTTTTTTTAAAAAAAAAAAAAAAGAAGAAGAAGCAAATGTAGAATCTAGTTTTAATTTTTAGGTTAGAGTTTTGGTATGAAAACACACAACTATTAGTGAATAAAATCTTACCAACATTTTTTTTTTATTTAAAAAAAATACAATTTTTATGGAGAAAACATTGAATGAAATATGAGTGTTCGTAGGAAAAGCACACTATACAAAAAAAACTATTTCAAATATAAAAATGTATATTTTTACTTTCTCCAGGTACATTTCTAAGAATGCTAGAGATATACCAGATCGCCCGCTTAGCACTATTTTCATTAGTTCGGATCTTATAGGGAAAAAATCCAATTTCAACTATTAAATTCTTGCTCCATGGAAAAAGTAGAAGGAAAGTTTTGTCAATCAAAAAAATACACCATGTTATAAAAAAAACCATTGAAAATATAATTAAATATATTTTTATACCAACATGAGATGTCACTTCCCTGCAGTGGTTCTCTTGTGGAGGAAAAGAAAAATTTGCAGAGATGTCATGAATCAACCAAGGGAATTTTAAGCAATGACCCTTTAACATTGGTGGTAGTTTGGCGAATCAGAGTGTTAAAACAGCACAAATTTCTAAAATATTTTTAGTTTTTAATATTTTTAATGTTAACAAATTATATAAAGAATATATTTGGTTTTCAAGGGAATAAACAATAAAATTCATACCGAAATAAAGTTTGAAAGCAAGAATGGGTTAATTTAATGTTAATAAAATAATAATAATATGATGTGTGAAGATTTTTTTCTTTAATGTAAAAGTTTCACTGAGTTCAGTTAAGAATCATACGAGCAACAAAAATTGCAGGTTAAAAAAAATATATCCGTCCCTCTTCCATCGAAAAATTTACGAGACAGCCATGAATACGAAACGAATCCTTTGTGAAACAGTTAGTGAAGACGCAGCGAAAGATTTACTGCGACGGTTTCAAGAGTTAGTTGAAATCATTAAACCCAACAATGATGTGTGTGTGTGTGTGTGTGTGTGTAAAATACATTCGAGTGAACAACATTAGTAATAATTTTTTATCCAATTCTGCGCAAATGATTTGAAAACATAGTCGGCTTCTTTCAACGTTTTTTTTAATTATTTTTATTTTTGAAAGCTTATTTCGTAAGATTGTGAATAGCAAAAATAAAAATCGCCTGCATGAAATAACTCTTTGATTTTAATAAATTCTGGATTGTATCTGGACATAATTCAAATTTTTATTGCTTCACTCGAGATACAGGACAGTTACCGCTGCTTTAAGCAAAGCGGATCCACTCCACACACTTCAAACCTAACAATGAAAGTGCCTTAGAAATTCTTTGATGACCGAATAATTTTAATAGGCTTCTGGCCACCAAGGTCATCAGACCACATCCTATTATATTATTTTTTGGTGGGTTATCTGAAAGATAGAGTTTTCCAGAAAAATCCTTCAAACATCGACGAATCAAAACAAATCAAAACTGAAGAAATCTCGTCAATAACATATATATATATATATATATATATATATATATATATATCACTTTTTGAATCTATTAATTTATATTATGTTATGAAATATCTTGCCATATAATTCAAATCTTTAATAGTACAGTCCTGATGGAGTAAGCAGTTAAAATTATGTTCAGAACTTCAGAAAATTATTAGTTGTTTATTTAGGCTGATAATTATTTACACATAACCACACAAGCAAATAAGATTCACATTTGAAGCAAAAAAAAATGACGAACTGAAAAAAGAGACAACACAACCGCAACAAGACCAAAAGTAAAATGAATGAGTTTATATGTCCTATTCCCTATGTGCAGTATTAATAAACAATCAACCAATTAAACCTCAAGTCTTATCAAACGTTTTTAAAAACTTAAATTTGTGGTTTATGGTAGTATGAGATAATAAATTCAATATTTACAAGCCATGAAACTCGCATTTCCTCCTCCGGGCTAAATCTGCCTGACATTTCCACAACAAAATGAGAATGCAATGCAAAATAATCCTAAAAATGAAATGTAATTTTAAATACATTATCAAAAATCCCCAAATATTATAAATTGATGAAAGTAGATTATTTTAATGAGTTGTTTGTCATCTGAAAGATTCTATGACATTCGGAAAAAAAATTCTCAGAAAATTATATCAAAATATTTAAAAAAAATATAGTTATTTTTAAATTTTTGCGTTACCTTTTGTCTCAATCGCAAATGCTGTCCTTTTGGAAAAGGTGACTTAAACTGTTAATTTGCAACATCAAAGGAGAGAATAAAATCTGGGAAAAATTGCTCTATATTAAGTTTTGCAAAGAACAGATTTAGCCACCAAGAGTGCTGCCTTAATAATATTACGAAGAAAACAATAATATGATAAAGGCAGGGAAATATGATTAATGTATACTTACTCAGGCATTCACTCATAAATTTCCTCATTCATTCATTCAATCACTTGTCCGCTCATTCATTCATTCGTTCACTTATCCCATCATTCATTCATTCACTCACGCCTCATTCATTCACTCTATCATCCATTCACTCACTCATTCATTTATTCACTCTCTCATTCGTTCATTCACTCACTCGTTTATTCATTCGCTCATTCATTCATTCACTCTCACCTTCATTTATTACTCTATCACCTATTCACTCACTCATTCCCTAATTCATTCATTCATTCGTTCGTTCGTTCATTCCCTCGCTTATCCATGTATTCATTCAATCACTTATTCATTCACATATTTTAATATTAAATAAATGGATGAAAAATTAATGGTTCACATTGATTTGACTCAACAGCAATTTTATCCATTGATTCAGAATTGACAAAAAAAAAAACATAATTATGAGGATATTAATGGATTCACTGTAAAACATTGAAGGAAATAAGCCATAAATTTGTATAATCTAGTTTTTATTTTATTACACATTTAATTTATTTTCAGTAGGATCTATTGCAAAGCTTTTAAATATGTAACGTAATTTTAATTACTTAATTGTATACAAAAAAAACCGATTTAAATGAAAACTGTTTAAAATTAACCCACTCCATATCAGTTTTGGTATTATATTTAAATAACAAAATGTGTAACTTTAAAATATAAGTTTACTACTTGAGACTGTCTTTTTTTCCAAAAGGCGTTATCCAATTGATTAGCAAAAGTCTCATCATTATTTTAAGACTACCGATACGGGAAATTCTACAAACCTCGTATAGTAAGGACTCCCTTGAAATTAAAACGAGTATCATTTTCTTTTCTTTGCAAATGAGTAATTTTAAGTATGTAATCAGCCAAAATTTAAGTTTAGAGCTTGAATTTCTCAAATTATTAGTTTTTATTTTGACTAAATAATTTGCACTCAAATTTTACTGAAATTGTTCAAGAGTGGAGACATAATATGTAAGATAGTATAATTCCTTCAAAAAGTAATATACAACGTATAGAGGTTCAAATAACTAAAAACTGGAGGAAAAAATTCATTTTGAATGCTAAATCAAAGAATCCAAAAATCAATTCGCAATATCACTATTGTATTAACGATATACAAAAAAAAAATACTCATTTCTTTTTATTTTAGTAGTTACAAACAACGCACAATTTGCCTTTGTAATACTTTTTAAAAATACTCTTACTTAAAACAGCATAAAAAGTAGATTACATTTTTCCAAAATGCAATTGAAATGCGTTTTAAGACACTGCAAATTACTACTGATATTTTGATATGTATCTACTGAAATTGTCTAAAGAAATAACGTGACTGCACGCACACCTTCGGGAGAAATCCTCGAAGTATATTTTTAGGGAATCTCTATGTTCTTTCAGCATAACTAGCCAATGATTCACAAATCATTATACTATTGGTAAAACAATAACCTCTTTATTGGCTAAAAAATTGTATAGCTTATTCCCTTTTCTTATCAGAAATTTTACAACTAAATTAAGCTCAGATCATTTTCTTTTATGATAAGACAAGCAAATTTTGCGATTTCATTTGTTATTTTTTTTACTTACTTATGAAGTCTTATACTTTTGATCTAATTTTAAGAAATTGGAAGCGTAACTTAATAATAACAATTTTAATATCCCATTATATTTCGTCTTCAATAACGTACAAGCATGATATGAATCAGAAAATATGTCTCATATTCCCTGACCAGACAAATATTACTGGTAAATAAATTTAAAAAATACCGAATTTGGTTGTTAAATGATGAAAATATATGAATCACTAAATTTTAAAAAAATATTAGTGCAGAAATGAAACACATCGATTATTTGACTGATTGTTTATTTACGTCGCATTTAGAGGCGACATAAAAGCTATTGGCCTCGTAATTTTCTACATCGGTCAGGTAATGAGGATGACAAGTGAGCTCATACTTCTTTCTCCAAATTTCCACATCATGTCAATGTGAGGTCTTGGAGCCTCGTCAGATTTAATACGCTGTTACACATCGGCTCTTTAATTTAATCAGGACAATATATATATATATATATATATATATATATATATATATATATATATAATTGTAGCGGTGGAACAACAAAAGTTAAAACGTTTTAATAACCAACCCGACGAGGAATCCCTTTTTGCTTAGTTGTTAAGAACACTGCAAAGACCAAACAAGTTTTCTAGATACCGACATTTCGAGGGTTCCAATTATTCCTGTCATTCAAAATCAACTGACCTCCCCGCCACGGGATAGAAAAGTCATCATCCAGAAGGGGCGGGGTGAAAATATTTTCGCCAAAAATTAATTAATACATTTTAAATAGAACTTCGACAATCGTTTAATTCGTTGTATGTCTGGTAAAAGCACAATGAAATGATTTTTTAATTAGATTTATTTATTTCATAGTATTTCAATCATTAATGAACTGTGTTATGAAATGAAACTAAAGTTCTGCGAATAATTTAAATCATTGATAAATAACATGAAATGCCCTAAATTTCGAAATGTAAACGTTACGGGAAAAAACATATTTTTTACGCAACAGTATTAAGAAAATAGTGAGATTTGATAGAGCAATTCAGCTTGATTCGTTAAACTAATTCAATCGTATTCAGGAAAAAACATTATAATCTATCTTTCAGAGAAAAAGATTTTTTTAATCAAACGTTATGGTGGAAACAGAAGAATTAAATTTGATTATTGAGTGAACGAAATGTCTAATATTCGACGTGTTGATACTTTGTTGCTGTCGTCGTTGTTCATAATGAATTAATGAAGGATTCGATTTCCATTTGAAAAATTATTCATACAAATTCAGTATAAAACTATTAATCATATGTTGGGAAAAAAGCATTTCATCTCTTTTATTATTATTATTTTCACTTTTTTTGTAATGCTTTGCAACTTTGAATTATTTAATTATTGGAAAGTAACTTAATTACTTCGATTCAAAGTATTTAATAAAGACCAAAATATTTTTTCAGCTTTTGTAAAACATATTGTACTTCAAAATAAACTTTATACTGTCTTCCTGCAAGCTCTTAAACAAAAAAGTTTTGAAGTATCGTTATAAAAACAAGAAGTGTTAGAATGCACAGCTAAAAGCATGTGCAGATTATTTTTAACTTTCCTTAAAAATTTTGACATACGTCAATAAAAGTTGTAGTCTTTTTTCTTGAAGCATTTCGAAATTATCAATTTTTTTTTTCATTATTTCAGCAACACTTTTCAAACTATCGGTTCATAGCCATTGTTTAATTTATGTCTTAGAAATGGCTTTTTCGAAAATTAGAATGATTTCAAATCACTTAGGTAACTTTGAATCATTTAAGTGTAGAAATGTGTAACATAGATTACGAAAGTTCCAAATACTTCTTTTTATATTAGTAACTTGCAATCGTATTGTATTATTCGAAAAAATCTTTCATAGTACATGTGCAACAGGAAAGAACGTATTTTCCAATGGAAATATCTTTCAGACACTTCAGTGATTGACAAGTGAATTAAAAATACAAATAATAAAATTAAAATAGAGTAACGGACAAAGGAAAACTTTTCTCTTTTTTCATGATTTCTTTTTTAAAACGATTTTTTCAATGGTTTTCAATCTGTTTCAAGTCGGGTATCACTAACCTCTGACATTTTGGCTAAACTTCTGACGCTTAAAATACCACAAACGTTTTGCAGTAGGAGTGGCCAACCTTTTTGAATTCAAGGACGCAGTGGGGAAAAAAAAGGACATTTTACGAAAAAATAACTCCATTGTTGAAAGGGAAACAAAACAGATTCTCACAGCGCAATGGCTCCCAAACTTTTTCGACTCACGGCTTTCTTTTGAACTAAGGATTTCCCTACGACGCTCTACACAAAGTCAAAGTATGACTGATCAAGTAGGGAAGAAAATAAAAAAAAATTATAAAGATTTTAATTATCAAAAAACTGAAATTGGCTTTGCTAATTTCATTTACATGTGACAGCGTTTTATTTTATTTTTCCTTTTTATAAAAAAAATTATTAAAGGCGTTATAGGTTATAAGATTCCCTCTCCTTTAGATAGTTCCTTCGACGATGAAAGTTTCGAGTCTTTATACTGGACATCCATCATCTGCCCAATCTATATCACATTCATCAAAATGAATATTACTTAGCATAAAATAAGCGTACTTCCGAGTACTATGCTCCCCAGAAGCAATAACTATCAAGGAAAAAAATATCTTCTTCAAATTCCTATGGCATTTTTATTTTCACAAGAAAAACATACAAAAGTACAAAAACGTGGTCAATGTTAACAACAAAAAGAATATAAACAGACAATTCTACCATAGAAACCAATTATTAAAATAAGATCAAATGATAAATTATTAAAGTAAACAATAATATTCTGTTCGGTTATTCAAGTAAAAGCAGACGATAAAATATTTA
This sequence comes from Nephila pilipes, assembly GCA_019974015.1. Classification (NCBI taxonomy): domain Eukaryota; kingdom Metazoa; phylum Arthropoda; class Arachnida; order Araneae; family Nephilidae; genus Nephila; species Nephila pilipes. The sequence goes on from BMAW01056311.1 coordinate 87,158, forward strand.
GTTAAATATATCTTAGCATTGTTAATATACCTGAAGTAAACTGAAAGTATTTATTATATATCATAAGGAATTATTTCTTGCACCTATATATTATTTTATGTCCCTGTACTTTTATTTACACCATTTTCTCAAAACAACAACATAAACCAGAATGAAAAACATGAATACCACCAGAAAACGAAGATGGGTACCACCTGATAGGACTTCTTACGTCTGGACTTGAACTCATAAACTTGGGTAGATTAACAGCACAAACAGGGTAAACATAGCATTTGTTCGGAACTAACACTAGAAAAAATTGTAATAGACATATAATGAACCTCTCAAATAGCTGTATTATTGAACAAGTTCAATACTGGAAAATAGTTATGAAAGTCTTTTCAATATTCCGAGGACTCCGTGTGAAGATGCCGTGTCATCATCTTCACACTTTGGGAATCACTCGTGTAACGGGTGCATTATAGGTGCTTTATAGGTCTTATGTAGACCTAAGAGGGTGCATTATAGGTAAGGTGACCAGATGTCCCGATTTTTAACTATTTATCCCGCGTCCCTCGGGGTTTTAAGGAAGTCCCGATTTTTAGAAAGAAGGCACGACAAGCTAGGGAACGGCGGGAGAACGGGAAGGGAATATACGGTTTTCCTCTTCCATGTAGCTATTTCGCCAGGATATGAGCTTTATAATATTTTCGTAAATTGTATAATGTTAAACTTTAAAAATAAAAATAATTGTTGAGAACTAATTATCAGGAACTGCTTATCAAAATTCGCCTTGATCAGTAGCTGGAATACGATCATCATTGTTTGGATTTAATGAACAGTGACATTTTTCGGCATTGGCAGCGATAAAAACATTTTATAGCTGTAAAATGACGAGAGAACACTTTGTACACTTCCACAGATTTTATTCTTATGGCGACATGTTTCGCTAGCGATCTAGCATCATTTGGAACATTGTTGCAAAGGAATTAAATCTTATACAAAAATTGGAAACTTAGGGGAATTTTAGAGAGAAGGGTCAAGGTGTAAAAAGTTTGTTGGTCGTCCTCGAAGTAACGTCTTCGCATATTGAGTTTTGTAACTGTCTCTCACGCATTATGCATTGTACTGCGTGCTAGTGCTAGTTAAACAAGTGATGTTAACAAATATACTAATCAAATGATTTAGGTAAGTAATTAATTTAGGTACCAAATTTTTAATCAAGACCCCCTACCCTCAGTCAATGGTGTTCCGCTATTCGAATGTTAAAATCTGGTTACCTTAATTATAGGTCTTCACACTTTGGGAATCACTCGTGTAACGGATGCGTTATAGATGCTTTATAGGTCTTATATAGACCTATAAGGTTGCATTATAGATATTCCCACTTTGGGAATCACTCGAGTATCGGGTGTTTTATAGGTCTTATATAGACCTATAAGAGTGCATTATAGGTCTTCACACTTTGGGAATAACTCGTGTAACAGGTGCATTATTCCATTTCGAAGCCGTTTCGCCTTCGTACTGAAGTCCCACCCCCAAATCTACTCTCCGCCCATTGATATATATGCTTCTTAACTTACGGCTACAGCATCCAATAGCAATGCGCGCTTTCGTAACTTTCCTAGTTTGTTTCGGAAGTTCCTCCCTCTGTCGAAAGCCCAGGCGCTTGTTGCCTTAATCCTTTGATAGCTCTTTCAAATTAAGTAAAAATTAATTAATTATGATATTTTCTTCTTTATAAATTATGATGAGAGAGTAAATTTAATTCATTAAATAAGAACCTCGTAATTTTAGCCGTTACCGTTTACGTATAAGGGTGCATTATAGGTCTTCACACTTTTGCAGTCACTCGTGTAACAGGTGCATTATAGATGTTTTATAGGTCTTATATTGACGTATAAGGGGGCATTATAGGTGCTTTGTAGGTCTTATATAGACGTATAAGGGTGCATTATAGGTCTTCACAATTTGGGAATCACTCGTGTAACAGGTGCATTATAGGTGCAGGATTGACCCACTGCCACTTACTTTTGTAAAAGAATAAAATACCTGCATTGATTGGTGCAAACTAATTTATTTATGAATCACCTAAAATTACTATACTCAAAAGTGCTCTCAAATTTAATACGATACATAGGCTTGGTAATCGTTACAGATTTCAACGATATTGGGACGATTAAATGATAAAGGCACTTGCATCTCCTCTTTTAAATTAAGCAGAGTCTCACGTTGTTGTTGTTTTAAATATCAACCATCGTTCAAAATCTTGCTTCACAGAGTCACGAAAGTGGAAAATATTAATATTATATTTTGTGTTTGTTTTTACTTGACTCATGTATTCATTTTGTGTTGTGGGCTAGTCACGAATTTCTCTTCACTAACCTATGGGACGTTTTGGTAATTTGAATGGCATGCAATCACAACTCCTCGACAACCAAGCGAAATGCGATCAGGTAAATTACATGAAATTAAGAAATGTGGTGAATTGAATTAGATACAGTGATATATAAGCGAAATAGAATTGAACAGACAGAGAAGAAAGATAGATAATAATCACAAGATGATAGATAATTGTAAATTAGATTGAATCATCGTAATTAATCGAAACGATTAATTACGATTAAAGTTAATCCTACTAGTTAAAAGTAATAAAAGTTGAATCTGCGGTAAACAAGAAGCGTGTGAATCGGAGTGGATGATTTGACTAAGACTTTATTACTAGAATATAACCTCTGAGTTAAGAGGGATGAGAGAGAGAGAGAATGATCTTAGAAATTCTATGTTGAGAGCTAACAGACTATGTTGTTTTTCTGTGGCGCATCTTCAATGGAGTTTTAAACTTATTGACTATTTAAATAAACTTAAAGATTGTTGTTGAGTTATAAGTACTCGTCACTTGATCGAGGCTTGATCGAAATTGCGAAGTTCGTTGCCAATAAACCTCGTGTTGCTTCTCAATGCTACTTTAATAAAAAAAAAACCAATCAATCAATCAAAATCCACCATTTAGTTCGTTCGCTATCCATTTTAATAGATATTTTTAAAAATTTTAACATGCTTACCGATAAGTTTGCTCATTTGTTTCAAGATTTTGCAACATCGCCGCGAGTCAAAACGAAATAGAAATATTGCATTGTTAAGAATGTAAATGTGTGAATGTGGTTTTTTTTTTTTTTTTTTTTTTTTTTTTTTTTTTTTTTTTTTTTTATGTATCAAGACCATCAGCAAAAAAGTAAAAGTAGAGTTCTTAATCAAAAAAGTTATGACTTCAGGTGATGTTTGCCTCTTTAACTACTTGAATTCGTGAATGATTTATTAGTTATTTATTAACATAGCCCTTAAAAGAAACATGAGGGTTATTGGTGGTGGACCTCTTAATTTGAGCCTCTGTCAAGTAAAGAGACCACACTTGAGCAGGCACCTCCCTCTCAAAACTTTCACAACATGCAAACTGGAGGATTTGGGACCTTGAAAGATTTAACGTGCATCAAACTCGTTACACGGCGGATTTTGAGTGGCGGGAGCCTACTCGACTCGATGAAACAATGCTGACTGTGATTTAGGGACAATGATCACAAGGCTACCGCAGCTTCTTGAATTTGTGAACCTGCATGATGTGGATGTATAATACATTTAAAAATATATATTTAGATTTAATAAGAAATGATGGAAATCGAATATTCACTTCTAGTGGGATTTAAATATCCGAATTCAGAATATTCGAGAGTTGTTTGAAAACTACCTGTTTATGACGATAGATGGCATTGCTAAGACAAGTTGATGTTACCATTGTGTGTAGTGATAACAAATACACTGACTTTTTCTGTTACAGGTCTTTGGGTGAAGCTTTCAAACAAAACTGGTATACCGGTAAATTACCGGAATATTATAGTCTGCTTTAACAATTAATCGTTTGCATTTATTTTAATATTTAGTTTAATAATTGATTTTTATAGTAGAATTGACTGTTTTTATTCTCTTTGTTGTTAACATTGGCAGCGATTTTGTTCTTTAGAATGCTTTGAATGTAAAAATAAAAAAAAAATGCGATAGGAATTTGAAGAAGGTGTTTTCTTTTCTTGATAGGAATTGCATCTGTAAAGCCTAGGGCTTGGAAGTACGCTTACTCTAAACTAATTAATACTCATTTTGAATACTTCTACTTTTTCGAGAAGGTAACTGAAAAAAAGGGAAAGAAACATTATCACACGTTAAAATAAAATTAGCAAAGCCAATTGAATTTTTTTATTTTTATTTTGTTAAATTTGTGAATTTTTGCTTTTATCAGTTCAAGGAGTTATGTTTCTCATTCTTGGATTTCGTCACTGTATATGTCGAAGGAATTCTACATACTGAAGTTTTGGAACCAGCAACATGTATTATTTTTGTTTCAATGTGGCTGACTGTAACATATATAACGTTTATAACACACAAAAATATACATTTATCAACTCCCGATTCTATTTTTACTGCTGTTTTATTTGTTTTATTGAAAATTCCATAATCCTTATTGTAATATCTAGTACCTGTTGGTGTGAGAACATTATGGCAATCCTCCTGCTTTGTCGAGAAAGGAGTTGTTTATGTAACATAATCAGAGGGAAATGTATTCATGAGAGTGAGGTAGGAGCGGAAACAAGCTTCAAGAGAAAGATAGATCGTGAAGAGTAAATAAATTTCGTTGTTATTTGTTAAAAATTGGGTAGTAAGAGTATGAAAAGAAAAAAAAACATCTCACACGCTTATCTTTCAACTTATCATGATCAATTTTTAAAAAAATTTGCAAAATATCTGAATAACAAGTTTGTCGTTCTCACATGCGATATATCAAAACCTTCTTAAATTTACCCTCAAAGTGTCTCTACTATTGTTCAATGCTGCCACTGAAAATGCCCAGCGAATAAGTACAAAAAAATTGTAATATAATTTATATACAATTTACGCAGAATTTCAGGTAATAATTTGAGGTTAAAATTTGCAATTTACCGCTAAACTGTTTAACCAGTATTGCATTCCCTAATTTTATGTAGCTATCTGTTAAACGACGCAGAAAAAAATTTGACACCGGTTCGTAGGTTAGTTCCGATTGTTGTCACCGATGATGAGACCTGGACCCTTCACAACACGCAGAAAACTAAGCAACAATCGAAACAATGGGTTAGTTATAATGAATCTACTCCAAAGAAAACGAAGAACGGTCCTATCGCTCCAAAAAGTTATGGCGATGATTTTTTGGCAAGCGAAGGGCATCACATTCATGGTCTTCTTTGGAAAAGGGAAAACGACCATTGGACAATACTGCAGTGAGTTACTCCAGTCCTAATCCGGGTACTTTTTGAGCCACCCTCGTAGAATACCCATTCTCAGGCTGAAAATAGGCTATGCTCTCTCTTCCTCTCGACCAATGAGAATTCGCGCTCTTGATCCTTGCGGTTTCGAGGCGTAAATTTTTTCAATCTCACACATTCTGACTCGAGCTGCCTAGCTTAACTTTCAGCGATGCAAGAAATATTTTCTAAGCGATTTTTTTTAATAATAGCAATTAAATCAATTTAATTTATGTTTAACATCTACACGTTTCTCCATTTAAAAAAAAAATATGCAAACTTTAAACTGGTTTTTTTTCAGTAAAAATCGGTTTTATATTGAAACATGCAATCTCTCAGGATATGGAAAAAGATTAAGTCTCAATGAAATTCAGATCAGACACAGAGAGTCAAAAGACAGAGGGCTTAGGCGCTCAACTCACCAACACAGTCGAAAAACGAATTGTACTTTGGGAAACAGAATATAGATCCGTTTTCCATAGTAAATTAAATGTATCGACTTAAGAACTGAAAAACTTACCTCATATATGAAAGTGTGCGGTAATGGATATAACTATTATTTTCTTAAAAAGAACATTACACGAGTGATCGTTACGGATATGTGCATCAGCGTTTGGCTATCTCCCAAAATAACATTCGACAACGACAAATTTCAAGTCGACTAGGACGTTGCAAAATTAATATCAGTGTCTTATCAGGATTCTACTGCCAGTTAATCTTAAACCACTCGGCTATTAGAGCCATCAATTCTCCAGGAATTTTCAAGGTATCCGCTTTGCTTCGTGAGTAGTCTACAGAAGAATACTAGATGCTATTACGATTTGAAAAGTCACTCTAAATGCTAAACTTAAAGCTTCAATTATGAAGCGTTACAAGTATAGTACGAATCCAAAGTAATTAATAAAAAAGTCGGAACAAAACATTAAAATTATTGGTATATAAGGCTTGATTGAAAAGTAATTCCTCCATGGCCATAATTTTTTTGCTACATGATTTTCTTAATTCTTTTTGCGACTAAAATCTGCGTGTATCCTCTTTGTAATGCATTATTCATTTTTGACATACATCCCCTCCTCTACGCATTTGTGACTAGTCGGGAAAACCCGTCAGACAAGTGCTCCAGAGGTGGTTATCGACTAGGCTTTAAGGTATCCGACTGCACCACGATCTTGGAAAAAATGTATAAATGAAATTATCTAATGCTTATATTTTTTTAAAAAAAACTTTTAAAATATATTAAGATTCTTTTAAAAAAAATCTGGAATTGCATTTATTAATTTGTAAAATTTCGGAAATATCTGTGTCAATATACGCACTGTTTACTACTTTGCTGAGCTACATTGTTTGAATTGTGTTCGATTTTTGCTTTTTTAATTGTTATTTTGTTTCAGCTTGAGATAACTGTTTAAATTGCATTTATAATAGCTTTTTAGATTAACATTTTTTTTTTTTTTTATTTAAGCTATGGGTTGTTCGAAAAATAAATGTCTATGTAAGAAAAGAAAATTACATGGAAATCGTAATTCTGATTGTAAGACAACTGAAACAGTCAACACGAGCAGTGAACGTAAGATTGGAACCGAAGAAACGTAATGAAGGAATACTTCAACACGGAAAGAAATATACTTGGTAATAGAATTTACAGGGTAGAAATAATTTCAACTGTCATTGAAATCCTCATTTTCCCATTGTGTTTATCACAATCCTTAGAACTCAAAGAAGAGTTAAATTTTGTTATTTCCCCCAATATGTTGTTGAAATGTACATACTGCACTTTGTTTATGGCTTTCCATCAACTGAAAAAGAAACAAGATGAATGAGATCAATATTCAGTTTGTTCTAGGTATGCGGTTAAATGGAAAACGCCGCTAAGCTTGAGTGCTGCATTAAATACACCATGTTTATCAAAGTCACCTTTCAGGAATTATGTGAAGAAGTTGCTCAAAGTTGCTTCCACTATTGCACAAGATTCCGTGAAACCTGCAGTTTCTTAAATAAAAGACATGAATCATCAGGAGAAGAATTTGACAAACTGCGGTACCTTTTGCGATGGTACTTGGCAACGTCAAGGCCACTCATCATTAAATGGGCGTGTAGCAGCTATGGTACGGTTAAAGTTGTTTATATAGAAATTGTGTCAAAGAATTGTCGCATATGTGAGACATTAAATGTATCCTGTGATCGTATTTGCTCATAAAATCATTCTGGGGCATCATCTAGCATGACACCTGTTGGTGCATGTCGTACCTTTGGACACTTTTGCCATTTCAGATGGGTGAAGTATTCGTCCTTTTACGGTGACGGTAACTCACAAGGGTAGCTAAATATGAATGCATTGGGCACATTCAAGAAAGAGTCATAATCCCCCTTCGCGAACTGAAATCTAATCGGAAAGGTTTAGGTGAAAAAGAAAAACATACTGACAAATTTATTAATAAATTACAAAATTACTGTGCTATTGCTGCGAGGGTCGTTTGATAAGACCTTAGAAATTCCAAGAGTTAGTTACCATCGTAATATCGGGATTGATTGGTTTTTTAGTAAGCACCATGACTCACTAGACAGCTATCTGAGTCTCAGTTACCCATATTCGTGACCATGACACCTTTTTGCATCTCAAAAATTCTTAGTCATAATTTTTCCGTCCGATGAGACTCTCTTCGCCTTTTTTGGAAAAGATTCACCGGAAGCAGCCCAACGTTTTCAGTGTTTGATTTTTGGTGCATAATGATGAATACAGGTCTCACAGACCTTGACAACGCGACCCGGCTGCAGTAAAATTTTGATTGGCAGCAAATAACAACCAAATCAAAACTAACTTATGAATCAATGTTAAATTTATTTCGGCTCCATTTAAAAGATGGCAGCACCCAATGTGAACAACAATTTACTTCAACGATCCCATCTTTCAAATATAAAAGGGATCATTAAAATAAGTATTTTATGAACCATCCTCGTATTAGAAGCAATGCTGGTTATTTTACCGGAATACAAAGCGCTGCAATAGTACCACACCTGTTCAGGAATGGATATTTCAGTGCAGGGCCAGTGTCCGAAAGGACAATATGTAGTAAATATTAACATGATATTGCTTGTTGAGCAAAGCTAAACGAAAAATGCATAAACCTCTCTAAATCCATTGTTAATTCCATGAACTGTACATACTTTGATTTATGTGATCAAAATTTATTTATAAACGTCTCCATGGCAAAACATAGAATTCCAATGAATATTTCAATGGTTTGAGGAAAATTTTCCCGAAAGATGTATTCGTCGACCAAGAAACATTTACTCTGGGCATATATATATATACTCTTCTCTATACTATATCTGTAATACACGTTTTAATGAAGCTTATAACAGAGTGCTAAAATATTACATTCATTTGATGTGATTCTTGGGCTGTATACAGTTGAAGCCTTTAAGAACTTTTATATTATTCGTATTACTGACTGCAAACGATATTCATTTCCCATGAGCAAAAATTCCCAGAAAAAAAAACAGAGGTACAAGAAAAAAAGAAGAAAAAATGATATTTATTCTCGTATATGTGTGGTGGTAGGGGCTGAGTTTATGTATATCCTTGTGCAACAAGTCTTAACTTGAAGCCCATTCTTACAATTTTTGAAAGGTGACAACTGAAAGAGCTTTTTTTACTATATTTTGATAAAACACGGTAGAAATGTTTTTCATATTTGTTCTTAGGTGCCTTGATTAGAATTTTTGTGATGCATAATTTATAAGTGAATTTACTCACATTTTAATGCAAAAAAATGGAGACATTTTTAAAAAAAAAAAAAACGTGTTGTTACATCGACTCACAATAGTTGCGAAAATATTGCGAATTATTAAAAAAAATCCTAGTTCAGGCTCTGTACAGATGTCGTTCCTGTGCATACGTTAAAGAGCAATGTTATGGAAGGATTTTTAGAGAAAAGAGAATATTTTGAAAATATTCTATTTTTCCTTGTTTTATGCTAAAAAAATGCATTATTTTTTTTTTATTGTAATAAAATTTTTAAGCAATTTTTATATGTATATTACAATAAATAAAAAAGATATTGAATAAAAATATGTCCTATTATAATTTATGATACCAAATAACTAAAACCAGAAATAAAACTTACATGTTCTCGGTAATAGTTTATTTTGTCAAACAAATTCAATATTTTTATATGCCTCTGAATTTATACCTTTAATCAAATTGCTCTCGACATTTCTTTTCATCAGTTTAGCTCCGAAAAGAGTTTAATTGAAATCATGTAAAAATTCAAAATGATAGTTCCATCTTTAAATTTTTATCAAATATTTAAGCAAAAAAAATAATATTTAAAATACTTTATTGTCTTCAGGTGTTTTTTTTTTTGTGTGTGTGTGTGTCACTTAACTGTATAATAATTTAACTTATTTAGTAATTTTTGTAATTCTTGTTACGTTTCAATGACAACATAACGGACAATAACAAAAATAGCAGGAAAATAATCATTTGATTCAGAACTAACATTTCGAAAAGTGGAAATGTATTAGAATAAAATAAAGTAATACAATCGATAATAATTATTGTTCTTTTCCTCCTTCAAAATTTCATCAAAAGAAGTGCTTCAAAAAATGAAATTATTCACGCTATATCTATTATGCTATCTGGAGGAGAGAGAAAAATGAGAACAAAAAAAATCATTTTTTAAATATTTATTTTAAGAATTATGACCAGTTGCGGTATTGAAAAGTGCACGTTTTAAATATTTTTGATGACGGAAATACACTCGCGTGCAAAACTTAGGCAACAAATGCATTTATCAACATACAACAGTGAAACTGTAGAAAAGGGCTTTTTGCGACCAGTACAGTGAAAAGAATGCTCAGTAGAAAACTGAAACTTATGTAAATATCAACACTATGGCATCACAGGGGACGTCACGACACGCAAACGCATAAAATGCGCGCGTTCGTTTCTAAGGCAACTTTAAAAGAAGGTGGACGGACGCATTTCCAGATATTCCCTGAAAGCGAATTTAGCTTAGTTTCTATTAACGTCACTAGAAACTACACGAGGGCTATTGGCGACGGACCTCGTAATTTTGAACCACGGTCAAATGACGAGGACGATACCTGAGTTGGTATCCCTAAGTTTTTATAAATTATACATTATTTTACATTTTTTTTTTTTACCTTTTAGCTCATCCACAAAGAAAAACTTGCAACCTCCCTTCGCTCAATAACGCAACCAAGTTGCCGCCGGAGGAGTGATGACCATTGCAGTGCTAAAAACCAGCAGTCCAAGCGGAGGAGCTAACACGTAAGCATTGTATTCCACCCCGAGAGTTGTGTAAATCTGTATTATTATATTAATCCTTAGTTGTTTGTCCTTTAATTGCTGTATCCTTAAGTGTAATGCCTAAATAAGCGAAATTAAATTTAGGAAAGTATTCGCTATTTAGATAGGTTTCACTTACTGAAACTCTGTTAACCCTAACGAAATTCACAACATGGCATCCATGATTATAAGCTTGATTAAAAAACATTTTGCTAATATTTATTGTACTTCTGTTATTATGTTGTAAAATCTGAGTTATGATTAAAAAAAAATATTTTAAAAACGTCATAGAAGCACTAAAAATTTCATCGTGTAGATATTAAATTATATACCTCATGTATCATCATTTCCAAATGATATATATATGAGATATGTAATGTAATGCAACTGTACTTAAAAGGTGATAAACTATTTTTAAAAAAAATTTACGAATCGACCAAAGTATGTTCCAAGTTTTAGTACAATTTGACGGATGTAGAATCACCTTCCGACAAATAAACGTCAAAATTTTTTTAGAATTTGTAAGAAAAGGAAATATAAGTCATTTAAATGTTCGATTATTATCGATCCCAAAGAATATAAAAATGGTAATAATGAATGGTAAAAGCTTTCAAAGAACTTTAAAAAGCCTTTTAAACTTACTTACAAAACAGAAACTTATATGCACTCTGTGTATTATAAGAATGAAATTTGATTCTCTTTTTTTCCATCTTTAAATAGTTTATATAAGATATACCTGATTACGATTGTAAAAAAATATTTTGAAAAAAAGTTTTGACAATCCTGAAGGAGATAAACAGAAGAATTCCCATTACTTCAGCTTGATTTTAAAATTACTGGTTGGATATTAATGGAGAAGTTGAGTAATAAATGACATTTACTTTTAAAAGTAGAATCTTTAGAAAAACTTCTTGTTTTAAAAAATATTTATAAAGTTCTTTCAGCAAAATATTTTCCACCATCGCCCCCTTCTCAGTAATTTCAAAATTTTCGAATCGATAGTAGTATGATTGAGAGATAAATAAGACCTTGAATTAAATTCAGCATTACCTTCTTTTATACGAAATTGTGCATAATGTTTCTTTTTCTTGAAGCTGATATAATGATTTATGAGATATCAATTAATATTTAACTGAAGATAATTTTAAAGAATTGTTATCAAATTCATTAGCAATAGTACTCAATAAGTTATTTTAATGAAATATAGTTCCGATTTCAAATTAACACAACAAATATTATCATGACATTTTTAACACATGTATTTTATATTAAATCAGGCGTGTGTGTCTATGCGTGTGTGCGTGCGTACGTGCGTGATAAAGAAGAAATCATAACTGACTTTCTTTCAGCGAATGTAACACGAAAAGGAATTATTTAATGCAAATGAATAATAACGTAAAAAAATTATTGGAAAATATTCTTTATTTTTAGAATTCAAAAATTTTAATACAAATTTTAAGCTTTAAGTTTTGTCTTTTCACATATTTGTAAAGTTATTAGCCTTCAACAGCTTCTTATCGAATATCAAAAAAATCATCAAAAACAATAGTAAATAGAATATATAAGTTCTAACAAATTCTAAAATATATTTCCACATTTTTTAAACAATCTTTTTAACCAGAAACTTCTACTTTTCTCAAAATCAACTTATAAGATTTTAAAAAGTATGATTAAAATTTTTGCATCGATAAAAACATATTATTTTGAGTGGTTCAGAGGGGAAAAAAGATGTTTTAATTATAAAATACTATTTCATAGACGTGACCATTTTTAATACTTTCTGCTCTAATACATGTATTAATAAAACGGGGAAATGGAAAACTAGAGAAAAAATGATCGATACAAATATTCTTCACAAAGAACAGATTTAGCCACCAAAAGTGCTTTTTTTTTTTAATCATTGTTTTTTAAATCTTTCATACAAAGGTTTGTGATAACTAAATACACTATCATACTCTTCCCACAATTTAAATTCCGTTTTAAGACCCCTTTTTGTACAACAAAAACAATGCTAAATTTTGGTAATAAAAATAATTTTTTTAAAAAAAAACTATTAACGATTTAAAATCAAATGATTCAATTAAATATTACAACCAAAGCAAAGCAAAGAATAACATGTTGAAATTAATATAATAATACTCTTTTCGGATATTAAAATTAAAGTTAAAGCAAATGAAAAATTATTACATGGTATAAATATAATTATTCTAGCTGTAAAATTAAAAAAAATTATAAAATATATCTTTACAATTTAACCTATTTTTAAAACTAATAGTTATTCTATAAGTCTTGTAATATTTGACAAAATCTGCAACATTTCAGATCCATCACAATTATATTTTTGACATTCAATAGTTTCCATTCTGTATCTGTTAAACAGGGACAAAGTTTTTTCAATGTTTTTATTAGTTAAATTTTCAAAAAAAATCACATTTAAAGGAATTAAACTGCATTTTTTTCCCAGTGTCAAATCCGTTATTCCTCAATTTCACTCGGAATTGAATTGGTCGGAAAATACAATAAAAAGAAGCTTATTGAAACCACCCTAAGCAAAACGGAATCTAGAACAATAAATTAAAATATTAGTAACATGCAAAATACTCATTCAACAAAAAAAAATGTACAAATTAACATCTGCTTTTGTACAGCTTTTGCTTCCTAAAACAAACAAACAAAATCATAATCAAACATCTCCTATAAGCAACACATCTGTAAATCCACCCTTCCTTCTGTTCGTAAACTGTATTTCCCGCCGTAATGTTTTCTTTTGTTTCCACGAATTTGGCGAGGTATTATTTGTGTAAGCAGAAAGGGCGGGGATTTCCCTTCTTTTGAAACGCGGATGAACGTGCGTTCGAAAGAGATGAATTTAAAAAAAAATGTTGGTTCGATTACGATGAAATCTGAAATACACGTTTTGTATTCACTCGGATTTCCCACAAATGCCTTTTATCAGCAGATTTCAGTAAGTATAAAAGAGATATGAGCAGTCAATCAACACATTCCATTTGGAGAAATTGAAAGTATTCGATTTCGCTAACCTTCCAGGTAAGTTATTATTTTTGTTCAATTGTTGGTACGATTTGCAAAATAAAAATATATCAAAAATTGTAATAGATGTGATAGCAAATATTTCATGCATTTCATGTTTTATCAGCGATTCATGTTTTTTCATGAATGATATTAATTTGTTTTATTATAAAATATGCATGCTTACTGCGAGAGCCAAAAGAATGTTTTTATCAAATTCATTTATTTTAAAGAATGCTTATATAAAATACGCATAAAAATTTATTAGTAATATTATTAAAACTTCAAACTCCAGTTTTTTTATGATACATTTATTTAAAGTTAATATAATAATATTTGAAAGTATAATCCTGAAAGAAAAAGGTATTAATATTTCTTGGCGGATTTTAACAAAGTTATCCCAATCAAGTTATTATAAATATGATCTTTTAATATGACATTTTAAAAAATAAAAGCCATAAAATTACAAAAAAAAATCAACACTCTAAGAATTACTTATTTTTGTAAACAGCGGTTATTGTAATGAGCTTCTTAACTTGATCTGTGAATATGTGAATCATTTTTTTTAATGAAGCGCTTCTTGTTTTTTCCCTAAAAAATAATATTAGAAATGTAAATAATATATATATAACTTCATAATTTTTTTTTTCCTTTGGGGGGAAAAAAAAGAATGATCTATGTTGTAACAAAAAAATTTCTCATGTTTGATAAACAAATGTAAGAAAGTGATCATAATATTTTCTAATTTGTTGAGAAGATTTATAATGTTTTACTTAAATATATTAACGACGTATAAATGTTTTGCGAAAAGAAATACTCAGTTCTTGATTAATTCTGTAAATAGAAGGAAATTAAACAAGTATGCTAATTTATTAATTTTGATTCAAGAGGGGATAAATTCATTCGATTGATTGATTGTTTATCTACTTGGAAGCAACACGGAGTCTATTGGCGACGAACCCCGAACTTTTGAACCTGGATCAAGTGACGAGAAAGATACCAGTGAGTTGGTCTCTCTATCTTCAAACTTCCCCACTTCGCCAGATATATCGTGCATCAGCCTTGCTACAAGGCGAATCTTTAGTGGCATCAAGTATGAACTCACAAGTATACGAAAAGAACGCCATATATGAGTCTGCAACCATGACAACCAGACAACTGAGACCATGCATATGTGTTAATTCAAAGTGATAAGATTCGTGAAACTCGTTTGGTTTTTAAAAGTTTATTAGTTTGGAATAACTCAGGATAAATATTGTTTTGAAAAGCACATCGCGAGAGATTTATATATTAAAAATTATCGTAGATATTTATAAGGTAACAAAATGTGAAAGCACTTCATTTCAATGCAAAGTCATTTTAGCTCACATTAAAAAGTTTAATGCAGTTTTGTAGCAGTCAATAAATTTGTTTGATTAAACACATTTAATTTTTAATAATTTGCGCAAAATAATTATCTGAAATTATGTATCAATAAAATTACTAAAATAGCAGTAATAATAATTTTGATATCTTGTCTTTAAGCCATAAATAAAAATGTTTAATAATATAAAATAAGAGCTGTTACAAAAATTCATGATTCATGAAAACCCATTGTTTTGATTACTGTAATAATCATCTGCGTTTTACTTCATGAATTCGTTATATTCCTTCATATTTTGTTATTTTAAATAAATCTTAAAACAAACGATATCTAAACAAACATTTCTCAACATTACTGTACTATAGAGAAATATTAAAACTGTCGAAAAACGGTTGCTGAAATGCATACGTAAGGTGTACGTAAAAAATCACTTATAGAATATCAAACTTGAAGAAAATATAAATTTTACGAACTCAAAATTAGCGTTCTTATAAACATTTATTTCCTACCAAGGGAAATATTTCAAATGAAATGATTTTTTTTTATTTTAAGAAAATAGTCGTAGCTATTGTATTCCATAGTGACAACAACTCGGTGTGCTGCTATTTTCTTGCAAGCGATGCAACAATAGATTCATTAAAGTAAATTATGCGTGAATTTCGGCGAACCACACGAGAATATATTCCGAGGAAGAATGAACTATTAGCATTCAAGATAAGAAAATTTTTGTGGGGGGAGAGTAATTATGTACACTTATCATAATGAAACATTATCGGTTTCTTTTGAGTCCCTCAACATCAACAACTGTGAAAACCCAAATGTTTTTAAAATGGCAACTGCTAATGGAACCATTATTCTGAGTCCTATACAGTCGATTACAAAAGAGTTATGCATAAATAAATAATTCTTTTAATAGTCATTTGGCATGTTTCTCTCTCTCTCTCTTTTATGAAAGAATCAAAATGTTTATTCAGTTTTTTTAATTATATTATTTCCTGCATTTCAGAAAAATGAAGGCGCAAGTTATCCTACTTCTCGCTATCGTCTTCTGTGCCTTTGGTAAGACATCATCAGTTAAAATATTTCAACATCTTTTTTAAGAATATAGAATCCATAGCATTTATTATTAATAATAACATTTGTTCATTGTTTTTGAAATAATTCAAGTACAAAAAATGAATTTAAAACTATAATTCTTATAAATTAATGAATTTAATATTATATTTCTTAAGTACTCAATCGAAAATAGTGTCAAAATTTTATATTTAATAGATATGTCATTTTGAAAGGTAATTTCTCCTTACCAAAAATCCAATACAGAATTAATCATATCAGCATAAAAATTATAATAATAGTTTAAAAATTGGACACAATCGCTTATCGAGATAAATAAAATCTATATATTTTTAGTAATCATAACTTACTTGTAAAAATAAAATTATGCTCGCTTTAGAAAACTTGTATTTTTATAGCATATATAACAGTATGTATAATTCTAAATCCCTTCGAAGTAGTACACTTTAATATTTGTTCGAAACAACATATTTATTACGTGTAACTATTAACGTTTCAAAAATTAAATTCTACTTTTGACTTCTTTATTTTCTCACATAACATTTCTGAATTTATTTCCTCACTTAAATCTCAAACGTTTTTCAAAGATTTCACACTTCATTCTGTAAAAAAAATGCTTCCGTTTTCATAATTAAAAAAAACCAAGAATATTAAATTTAAACTCTTTATTCATTCGTTAATTTTATTGGTTGTTTGCTTATAAGCTAGCTAATCTTGCATACCAAAATGGCATGAAAAAATTACAGATAGTTTTAAATAGTTTAAGGGGTGTCAGGAGCCTTAAGATTTTAAAAAAACTAATTTTTTGAAAATAATAATTTTAAATCATTTATATTATTCTGAATAATTTGATACTAACATATATATATATATATATATATATATATATATATATATATATATTCCTATTAATTTCAAAGATATAGCCATTGAAAGTGAAGTCGCTTTGAAAGGCTAAGTGTAGTCAATAAGTCAAAAGCATAGATTACTTTTAGATTTATAGATAGATTGTCACTTGTAGCTGTAGACTGTTAAAATTGGGATTTTTTTTTATAACTATAAAAGTTTTCCTACATATGTAACTAATATAAATTTTAAATTATTCAAAATTTTACCTTTATAACATTTTTTCTCAATTTTTTTCACTTCTTTTTACATTTTAGACAAGATAAATAAAGTAGAATATGTAAATGATGGTGGTTATGTACCTTTAAAAAGTTATTTTGTGTAACTTAAGCCTCAATTTAAATCAATAATACTGCAACATTTTGTAAATATGTGTATATTTTAAAACGCCAAAAATGTCGAAACAACTGCAACAGGCTTTGTTTAAGAAATTTGTGGCCTATAAAGGGAATTAAACCAAGTTAATAATTTTATATATGTAATATTTATTTGTAAAATAATGATTTAAATATTTTGTGAGAGGCTTTTTATGTCGGCTTTTATAGTGGGTATGAAATTATTCATTTCTAGCTTTAAAGTTATTTTTCTTAAAACATGCTTTTTCTAACTTTCATGTAAAACATATGATATATTAATCATTAGGAATGGATAAAAACTTATAGGTATCTTTTAAATATTGCTCTCTAGAACTTAAATCTAAATTTAAAGTAATTTCACACACAAAAAATTAATTTTTTTTAGTTTTAATTTTCAAAAAATTCAAAAATTTACGATATTTAATTTAAACCTTTTTATTAAAAAAAAATAAGTATTTTAAAAATAAAATAGGTTCAGCACCTGAAAACAAATATTAAGTTTAATTTGGGACTATTTTTGTGGTATTCTCAAAATATTCGAATCGTACGTTTAACATGATGTGAACCTCACATTCCTTGAAGAAAAAAAATTCAACTCTTCAAAATACAATACAACCAATAACTTTTTAAAAAAATTAATTTAACTATCAAATAACACTATGAAACCATTTCAAACAAAAAAATTTCATCCTTTAAAATTAATTTTTATGCATAATACAGAAGTTTAAAAAAAAAAATTAAACACATTTTTCGAAAGTTAAGGGCCCTGACACTCCTTAAATATTGATACAAATAGTTTTAAAAATTTATGTTAAGAAAAAATTGGGGGCTAGTTTCAAAATTTAAAATTGTAATTTCTCATACGTAACTGCTTTTTGCTATTTTTGAAAATTTTCAAGATTTAGAACTAACATTTGTTTAGTGAAATATAAACTGAATATATCAAAAAGCATAAATAAATGGTTAAAAATGCAATTATTTCATTGTATCAAAATATAGATATACAATGCAACTACTTAATGAATTATGGAAACTGTATCTCACAATTAGATCTTTATTACGTAGTTGTTTATAATATAATTTGTAGAAAATGTTTTTCAGTATCATGAATCTGGAGGCGAAAAGAATTAATTTTATGGGATATATTTGCTGCTTATCTGACTTTCATTTTTCTTTTGTCATCTTTTATTAAGTCTGCTGACAAAATGCTTAGGTTCAACTTTAGTTTATAGGCTACCTAAATGGCAATGCTGGAAGAAAAAGATTATTTTCAATTTTTATGTATACTGTAACGTCGTGACCCCTGAATGCGTAGAATGAAGTGGTAAACAAGGGATCACACAGCTTAAGAGGCGATAATTCTTTATTTAACAAAGTTAAGATTAACTTATGTTTAATCGTTTCCGCCTGGATTCTTTTTACAACACTGGTAACACATCTAATTACACAGCACCGAGGCAAAGCGCATATATCTACACAGCACAAGTCCTAACATATATAGTTGGAAAAAAACACCAATATCTCAGTATTCGATGTAGTTCGATTAAGTTCTCAATTCGAAGCGAAGGCAATCGCCTTCAACTTAAAGCTATAACGCTTTCTCGCTCCTTAGCAGGAATCCTCCTCCTCTTTTTTTTCTTCACCCTTTTTAAGACCTCGGGTAGGTCTGTCCCCCGCCTTCTTTTTGAGTTATCTTCCTTTTTTCAAAGAACAACCCAGTCAAAGAGAAACTCCGCTTTGTCCCCTGAAACACTATTCGCTCAAGTCGGATAATGTCCGTCTTCCCCACGTGCAAGTCGGTGTCGGCCGTCACACAGCTAGGCCATAAATTCCCAATATATCCATGACATGGATCAACAATACCTCACAAAGAGGATTCAACTTTGCCGCACCTGATTTTGTTCTTTATTGCTTTTAAGCTATATATTTTTAATGAATGGGAAGCTGGGAACAAAACGGGGTTCAAAACAAGTCTGTGGAGGGGTTATTTATAGCCTACGCTACAATACCATTATAAAATTCTTTATACACTGAATGAAATACATAAACAGAAAATATGTGTAGCCGGTCAAATAATAAAATACTAAATTCAAATTTTTCATTACACATAAAATATCACTGATATTTTTATACTCATCGCTTACAATAGTTACTATTATTTATAAAGCTAAAAACTTGTTTACTTATAAGAAATGTAATTTTTAACCCGAAACTAATTAAAGTTTATTCCTTCAGTTTAAAAATCTTCGAAAAATTAATGATTTTCTCTAAATTGATTAAAATTTTACCAAGATTAAAATCCCATATTAGATTTAAAAAGGAGGGAGAAATTAAGGCTTCACAAAAATCATTTTTCACGGTAAATGAAATCGTCAACAAAATGCTGCGAAGAGTTTTAATATTTGTATTATTATTTTCTTTTCAAATGGTGTATGTTGCATTAGTTTTATTCAAATTCTTTTTGCAAAACAAAACAAAAAAAATTAAAGGGTCATTAAAAAATCATAATCTTTTAACTCTTTGGCGGTTAGGAGAATCAACAATTTTCGCTCTCTTATACGCGGAATGTTACGACCAAACGGTCACTGAAAGTGGCAGACGTTTTTTCCCTAGTTGATTCCTAAAATGTCCCTCTTTATTGTCAGTGATAACTCGCTCACTTTTAAATTATTTGCTGTATATTGATTTCATATTTAAAACACTTATTACTCGCACTTTTAAACAATTGAATGAATGATAAATATTATGAATATTCATGTGCAAAATATTAAATTAAAATGTCTAAGTAAATACACACAATTTTTATACTTCGCGAAACTGTTACAATAACCTAAAAAAAAATTTACGTGCAATACAATTTAAAAACATGGAAATTCACATATATATTCATCTTGTGACTTATTCATCTTCAGAATTAGCTAGTTTTACTTTTTGAACCATTTCAACAATTCTCGCCAAATTGTAAAAAGAAAAAGAAGAAGAAAACACACAACTAAATTGGGAGTTTTTTCTCTCATTATAAAAAATATCGCTGTACCATAACCACTCTCAATATGCCGTCAAACTGACTAAACTTGGCGAGTAGATATCATATCCAACTACGTTAAAAACTCGAATTTCGGAGAAAATACCGATTTTTTTTTATTTATCCATTTAAATATTTGAAATCTTCTCTTAAAAGCTACCTTCCATTTGTAGCTACGGTACATAGAAATCAAATTATAAATATTTTAATATCAGACATTTCCTTTGTTTTCTGAACAAGTTTTAACTTAAAATCCATTTTCTGAAGAATATGATTTTCAGTATGTTTACAATTTTTGTAAGGTAATAACTCAAATGTTTGTTACTACATATTGATGACATTTGGTAGAAATTTTTTTCATACTATTCTTAAGATCCTGAACTAGGGTTTTGGTAATGTATGGTAAATAAGTGAATTTATTCACATTTTAATGCATAAGAGTGGAGGAATTTTTCTAAAAAAACGCGTGTTGTTACTTCGACTCTTAATAACTCTGCAAATAATATGAATTATTAAAACATCCTAGTTCAGGTTCTGAAAAGGTGTCATATCAATACATATGCTGAATAACAATGTTATAAAAAGATTTTTCATGAAAGGAGAATATTCTGAAAATGTGCTATTTTTTTCTTATTTTATGCTAAAAAATTGCATTTTAAAAATTTTTCATTGTAATAAAACTTTTGAAATGCTTTTTTATGTACATTCTAATTCAGATGATAATAATTATATAAAAAAAATTATTCAATTATACGCTTTTTCAAAATCAGGGCTCCGAACGTACTCGTGTACCTTAATAATCCAGGATAAAATACGCGGACGAACTCGGCTCGTCAACGAGCAGGACTCGTTTGCAACCATTTTGGTAGGAAAACTTCTGATGAGCTGAACTCGTCAGAGCACATTACGATTCTCTGTTCGAATGCAAGTTGGGCTCGCTCATGACCATCAAAGGGCTAACATTTAGAATTCCTTTCTCCCCCCCCTTGAAACCTTCCTTATTAACAAGAAAAAAACTTTTTCAGATGTTAACTTGACCTTATATTTTCGATTGTCTAAAAGTTAAATATCAGATGAGTAGTTTAGAAATCGAAATTCGATTGTATTATAAATCATTGAGAAGGGAAAAAAAAGAAATAGTATAATAATAAATATTAATTACAAGGGTCTTAAATTCTCATTTAGCTTGGTGCATAATTTCGAAAAATAAAATGCACGTCATTCGAAATTGTGTCGTCCGTTTGGAAAAAACTAATCGTGCAATCCTATTGAGGCGTTCATGTAATTAATAGCGTCAATTTTTCAAGAAATCTTAAAATAAATTTCTTTAAAAAAAAACAATCCTTTTGATATTTAATGAGATTGAATTATCCTACGTTCTTATTTTCTCATTCGTCTCCGTAATCAGGATCATGTCCTCTGCAGGTATTATGGGCGCAATCTTTGCAAATGGACAAAATAACCATTGGTTTATAGTTAGTATGTTTCAGTGATTCACCACCGTCTTCATTCTCAGTCGAAAGTAGACTATCTTCTGTCTCCTCTTTGGAAGGCGAATCTTCTGTAATATTTCTTTCCTTGCCCAAGTGGTTCTTCCTGATTTCCGATCTCTTGGCTTTTTCTTTTATTTTCAGTTCCACTTGCTTCTTATTGGGATTTCATCTCTTTGGTAGATGGTTTTTGACATGGTAGCTTTATTTTGTAATTTGTATTTTTAGACAAATGAGTTCGTAATGTCTGTATAGGCCTCATTTCGTTTGAATTTCTTCTTTTCTTCTTTTTCTTTCGGAGATGGTAGGATATCTACCGCGGAGTAGTAAAATAAAGATCAATTGCCGCAAGCTCTGGAAGTGGCCGTTTCAGGGGGATGGCGGAAGTTTATTTCGGACGTACCTGAAACGGATAGAGGTAGAATAAGACCGAATACTGCCCGGTTTAACCCCTGGTTTTGCCTTATTAAAATAGTCGCATTAGGCATAGCGTCAATTGAAACGGGAGCAACATACAGACGACACAAAAGTGGCAAAACCTAGCACAATAACCTCATCAAACTGTGTATCACTTACCTTCAATACAAAGCAACGTAACTGGTATAAATGAGTGGCAATATAAACAAACAAAATTGTTCACTCTTTAGAAAAATGTGTGGATATTGTAAGTAAACATCACTGTAGGACGCGAGCTTACTTTAGTTTAGTTTTTTATTAACGTCGCACTAGAAGCAACACGAGGGCTATTGGCGACGGATTCCGTAATTTTGAACCACGGTCAAGTGACGAGGACGACACCTGAGCTGGCACCCCCCTCTCCTAACATCCACACCACGCCAACGGGAGGACTTTGGGCCCCGAACAGATTTAATGTGCATCAGCCCCGGCTACACGGTGGGTCTTTGGCAGCCAAGGATCGAACTCGCGACTGAACGAAAACCGCCAGCCGCTAGTCCACGACCTTGACCACTAGGATACCACGGCTACTGTAGGACGCGAATCAGCAGTATACTATTCAACATCGACTATTCATATGTAAGCCGACGAGTAGAAACACAATAAAGGAAAAAATAGGAGTGAAGGGTTCCTGGGATTACCCTCCCCTTATCACACCCCCAAAGAATGATATGAATCACAATTTGAAGAGGAGGCAGAGTTGATTTAATGGTATGAAAAGCTGCAGTATAAAGAATAATGAATTTTCTTTCGCTTTTCAACCATAATGATTATATTACTTGACAGCTCAATAAAGGAAACTATATAAGTTGTTGTGATATGATAGTATCTTTTAAAGGCGCAAGAGTCAGATGTGACTATGCTGCGCCAAACAAGGTAAAGTTGTGATCCCGATGTTGGAAAAAATTGAATGACAAGTGAATGAATGATAGTATTTCAATGACGCAAGAGACAGATGTGGCCTAGTCCAGCCGAACAAAGTAAAGCGGGGGAAAGACCAGTGGCTAACAAAAAATAGGGTTGAAAGTAGAGAAGGATTGCTAAGGTATTCCGGAGAGTGCATCACCCGTTTTAACCAAAAACAGTAAACCCCTTGAGAAAGAAAAAGATCACTAAGGTGCCTCGAGGTCATGATGCCCGTACTTACTTAAAGGAGACAAGTCCCTGAGTTCCCCAACCTGGAGGACCTATCCCCCTACATAATCCCCAGGGGCAGGGTGCCAGGCTATACCCTCATACACTAGATACCCAATTTAATCTTGTGAACTACAGTGAACTATTATGTACCCAGTCACCACATGGTATACATAAGTTGTTAATCTCTTTTAATTTAAAATATTGATTTTAAATGGTTCTTTTTTTTTATTGTTTATCAGTCTACCTGCATTTATTGCATGCTGAATTGGTCAGGTATTATCTTCTTCCACATATGTGATGGGATTGTTTATTAACGTCATATTGAGAAGTAACACGAGAGCAAATGGCGATGGATTTCATGATTGATTATGCCAATTGGAAAAAAAAAATGGGAATTAAAGTATTTTTGCTGTGATATAAAAGATATAAAAAAAAATCTGTTGGATAAATAATAATGCTATTAGTGTATCATTACACAACATTAACCATTTCCATGAACAACATTAACAGCATGAATCACAAGGGACGATAGTCTTGTAATAAAAACTATATGTCTTTTACTTGTTCGTATCTAGAAATGAGTAGCATGCCATCTCTGAAAAAATAGATTTCAATTTTACACTAACCATAAATAGATTTCGAGGAGGTGGCTGTTGTGTTTTGAGCTTCGAGCAAGTTCTAGGTACTGAAATATTAGAACATTGATTTAATATGTTTTTCTTTCAGCTACAGTTACAGTAGAAGCAGGATTCGGTTGTCCTTTCGATCAGATGCGTTGCCACAACCACTGCAGAAGCGTCAAGTACAGGGGAGGATACTGCACCAACTTCCTCAAGCGCACTTGCAAGTGTTACGGATGATGACGCCCCAAGTCCTCTTTTTTTATAATACAGTTTTGTACGTCTGCAACAGATTCATCGATTTCTTTTCATTGATTCCTCAAATACAAAGTAATAAGGGCAACTGGTTGTAATGAATTTGAAACCAATAAATCAAATTTTAATGTTGAAATATTGTGAAAGGGCTGTTTTCTTTTTTTGAATTAAATTACGAACAGTTTTAGGGATACATGGTAAAAAGGAAATAATATAACTTTAAAGCGTTTAAGTAGCTTTAACAAATTGCCAAAATTAAACCAACAAACCGATATAAAACCTTTCAGATGTACAAGGATCAAATAGCCAACGTAATGAACTAAAAAGTCTTTATTTTTTTCCAATATTTCAGGTCGAAAGATATAACAAAGGTACACCTCTACTCGTGAGGAACGCAAATAATTAAATATAAGTGAAGGAATAAGATAGAATTTGCAACCAATTTATAATAATGTTCTAATCCAGTTCCAGATTGAGCATTCCTCTAATTTAATTCAGATTCAGACACTATATAAAATTAAATGTAATAATATCTCCCACTTCAGTTCGTACCTCGAAATTACTTTTAAATTTCATTGTTTACTGTCAAGGTGAAAGAGTGTGTATTTGAAGTACAGGATTTGAAATAATAATTTTTTTCTGAAAATATATAAAAAAAAAATTCAGGATAATAAGGTTTCAGTTTTAAAATATCAGTGTACAGGATTCCTTTGTGGGAGGTAGGGTTACAACCCCGATACCCCCTCCATCGCAGCGCTATTGCTTTTAAGCCAAGAAGTTAAATGACTTGATGATCTCCTCATTAGAGGTTTTAGTTCATTTAAAAGTTAGATTAATTACGAACTTATTAAACTTTGGAACATTAACAATTAGTGATAAATGATTTACTTCATGGAGATCAATTTTGGAATGCATTTTAGCATTTTTATTGCAAAAATGAAAAATGTATTTTTATTTTAAACTCTTAAAATAAAAATGCATTTATATATATATTTAAAATAACTATTAGGGGGAGGTTTTCCTTGCAACCATAAACATTGTTGTATTCTCCAATGATTGAGGAATCAAAGGCTATCGACTTTAGAAAATTAATAATACGAAGGCTACCCAGAAAGAACCGGAATGTTTTGAATTCCATATATCTTTTTACTGAATAACCATATCACCTTTAAAATACTCTCCATTATACTTAATACATTGGTACAATGGGTGATTCCATTCTTGGAAATATTTTATACGCATCTGCAGTGAAGACTGACAACTCCGCCCTCATTCTTTCCTTCACCGCTTCTACGTCATTCAATCGGTGTCCTTTCATCTCCCTCTCAATGCTCGGGGAAAAAAATCGCATGGAACTAGATCGAGGGAGTAAGGTGCGTGGGGCAAAAGAAGCAGATCATTATGGCCAAAAACTGAATCACTAAGATGGCTTTTTTTGCTGGTCAATCAGAACCATCGACACAAATTTGTAAACAACCCTTCTCATCCCCAAATATTTAGTTAAAATTCACTGAACCGATCTCTAAGATAATCCATTTAACTCCGCCATTCATTCAGTGAGCCGTTGTTGGTCCTCAAACATAACTTCACGAATTATCTCACCATTTTCATCTGTTCGGACAGTTGACATACATCTAGAACGATGTTTATCGTCAACAGACATATCGACACTTTTGGGACGAAAAAGCCGCTTGTACACCTTTTTCCTTCGAGTTTTCCCTCAGCATCATCTTTGTAAATTGCTTTCAAAATCACAACAGTTTCTGTGACGTTTTTCCCGAGCAGAAAGCAAAGTTTAAAAGCCATGCTTTGGAGAGCAAAACAAGTGCGACAAAAAAAATTCTACAGGCAGAAAAATCATTCCCTGAGGACATCATACGCAGTACTCAACTCGCAAGAAATTGTGCGACACGCCCCTACCAAGTGAAAGGCGTACTATCCAAATTCCATTTGGAACTGCGTTATTTCAGGAACTTTCTATATACTCTTTCATACATAAGCAATTGTAGTTTTATTAATACTTATTTTAGCCTTCTACGTATTATCTTCAAGGAGCACGTCCAGTTTAGTTTAGTTTAGTTTTTATTATCGTCGCACTAAAAGCAACACGAGGACTATTGACGACGGACCTCGTAATTTTGAATCTCGGTCAAGTGACGAGGACGACACCTGAGAGGACACTCCCTCTCCTAAATTCCACACCACGCCAACGGGAGGACTGAGTCCCGACAGATTTAACGTGCATCAGCCCCGGTTACACAGCGGGTCTTTAGCGGCCAAGGCTCGAAACCTCGACTGAACGGAAACCGCCGGCCACGAATCCGAAGCTATGACCACTAGGCTACCGGGGAGCACGTCCAGACTCAAATTAGTTCCAAAACCAGAAAACAAGTTGTATATATGCATACTTAAAATTGTAAAATTTATCAAAATTTAATCTTATTTCCTCTCCTCTCATCAGAGTTTAAGATATTTAAGTAAGCCATCTTTACAATTGTCACAGAGGATTTCAAACTATTTAAAGCGCCCGGTCAAAAGATGACTAGTTCTCACGAACCAGCGCGAGCACACACACATATATAGGGTATTTCGAAACTCATGGGCAAAAATTTAAAGGATGATAGACAACATTTAAACCAGCAATTTTCTCCCATCATCATCATCATCGCTTGCTCTTCGCAAGCGATAAACCGCCAGGTGGCATTGTAATGGAAAGCATAAAGAGCGAGTTATCTTACTCATCGTCATTTCTACCGTGGACTTCAGAAGGCATGGCGACGTACAGTTATCAGAAAAAGGCATACATGCATTTCATGCATGGTCTTGCGAATGGAAATGCTCTGGAAGCCGAAAGACTATGTTTCCAGAGAGCATTTCCCGCTTGCTCTCCGCCTGTGTATTGAATGATGAAAATTGCTTCTTTAGATTATTTCTATCACCCCTTAAATTTTTGCCCATAAGTTTCGAAACACCCTGTATAAGTTTGTATTCAGTATGAAACTGAGGGGGAAGGAAAATCCAATAAAATAGTTAATCCAACAATTTAGTCTAAAGTCTGAATTCCTTGTGAACTACTCCTTCAGAGATGAAGAACCGAACTGAGATGGTTTTTCCTCGTGACTTGCTCATCCGAGTTCCCTTTAGTTGAGGTGAGTTAGGTATAGGCCATGTTGATAGTATGATCTGCGCAAGACATTTTCCGCGTTCTGTCGGTCGTTTTTATACGCATAACACATGGATCAATAAGTCCCGAGACTAACATTGAAAACAACATTTTTTTTGCAAAATTTTTTTTTATTCATCAACATAATCACCTTTTAGGATGATACAATCGTTCCAACGCTTTTCCAATTTTTCAATACCATGTTTATAAAAAAAATTATCTTTCGCTTCAAAATAAGCTTCAGTTTCAGCAATGACCTCCTCATTTGAGCCAAATCTTTTTCCCTGGAGCATTTTTTTAAGATCAGCAAAGAGCCAGTAGTCACTGGGGGCTAAATCTGGCGAGTATGGGGGGTGGGGAAGCAGATCAAAGCCCAATTCGTTCAATTTTGCCATTGTTTTCATCGACTTGTGGCAGGGTGCATTGTCTTGGTGAAAAAGGATTTTTTTCTCTGCATGTGCGGTCGTTTTTTTTGCGATTTCCTCCTTCAAACGCACCAGCAAGTCAATATAATAATCACTGTTAATCGATTTACCTTTTTCGAGGTAGTCAATGAAAATCACGCCATGCGTATCCCAAAAAACTGACGCCATGACTTTGCCAGCTGACTGCTGCGTTTTCGGACGCTTCGGACGGCTTTCGCCAGCTGTGCGACACTCAGATGACTGCCGCTTCGACTCTGGAGTGTAGTGATGTATCCATGTTTCGTCCATGGTCACGTAACGACGCAAGAAATCTTTTTTGTGGCGAGTAAATAGCGATAAACAGCTTTCTGAATCATCGACTCGTTGCTGTTTTTGTTCCATCGAAAGCAATCGCGGCACCCACTTGAAAACCTTTTTCACTTCACTTCAAAAAACCTCAGTAACATTACTCCATATGATATCTGTGTCATCTCAGCAATCTCACGGAGCCACTTACGATCTTTCATAATATTTGTCACTTCACTCACATTTTCCGGTGTAACGGCTTCCACAGGTCTACCCGAGCGTTCCGCGTCATTTGTGTCGGTACGACCACGTTTAAACTCGGCAAACCACCGACAAATCGTTGCTTTTGATGGACAAGAGTCCGGGTAACATTTTTCAATCCATTGTTTCGCTTGCACGGTGTTTTTACCCATTAAAAAACAATGTTTTATCAGAACACGAAACTCGGTTTTTTCCATTTTTTAAACAAACTACAAAACGACTTTACTCCAACCTCGATAACTCAGCTGTTTCTGGTCCGATCGACTTAAAATTTTGACACGTTTCGAGCAAAGGTTCGTACTCTAGAAAGACTTGGTTACTGGTTTACTACGAGCGCCATCTCTGGGTTAATCTCGGAACTTATTGATCCATGTGTTAGTGCCACTTGCAGACCTGGGATTATAAGACTTCGCCACTATTTCCACTACCACGTTTACCAAATTTCACACTTAACTTTATTGCATATCGTTTTTCAATATTTTGCTGCATCATGAGTGCGACAATGCGTTCACAAGATTACTCTCTATAAGGCCACTGCGGATGCCTAGACCGAGCTACCTGCTGACCATTGAAAAATGTAACTGAAACTTAAATTCACCTGTAGTCACCATGTTTCCATTGGCAACGTGCCAAAAACGCGTAATTAAATTAATATCATAATTTTAGGAACAAACCTTGTACTTTGGTATCTATTATGTTTTTCTAAGGTCTTAATTTTTGGAACTTTTACAATAAAGGACTTTTTTCCGTTATGGTTATGATTGTCCGATTATAAAGTTTACTTTTATTGTATGTATCCACAAAAGCTAAAAATATTATAAAAATTTTATAGAAAGGTAAATGATCAGTATGACTCGCTACATGTCATATTTCAAGATCAAAATGAAAAATCTAATTCGATAAATAGAAGATTTTAAAAACCTATACTATATCTATTTTAATCCATACAAGTTTTAAGAACTCAAATTTCAATTAAGTGCTAACTTTTCGAAAAATAGTTCCTTGCAATTTTTCGCACATCTTTTTCTTTAGTGCAGCTTGTTATTCGCAATTCCATTGTAACCTTTTAAAAATAGTTCACAGAAGTTTTGAAAATCCCACTTTATCCTCCGATTTAACACCCACACTACGTACATATTCATACTTACTACGTTTAAGTCACTATCCGAAAAAAAACCAAGATCGTTAAGAATACACACAACCATCTCCCCTCCCCTTCCCCCGCAACTCTTTCAGAGTTCATCCCCTCCAAATGTTATTTCAAATCTCCGCTTTATATATTGGCAGACTTCCAAAGAAGAAAAGATCCACTCCTACGTGTTGAAATCCTCGATAAAAATACATTTTTCATTCTTGGAACAAAATGTGATG
Source organism: Nephila pilipes (assembly GCA_019974015.1). Taxonomy (NCBI): domain Eukaryota; kingdom Metazoa; phylum Arthropoda; class Arachnida; order Araneae; family Nephilidae; genus Nephila; species Nephila pilipes. Next base: position 116,998 of record BMAW01056311.1, read on the forward strand.
TAAAGGTATTCATAAATAATTCAAAAATAAACATGTTAAAGAAGAATGATTTTTAAAATATTGTTTCCAGAATTTTTTTTTTTTTTTAATTCCCATATCATCCGAAACAAAACCTACTTTGAAGTGAGTTTTAATTTTTAATGCGATTATAGTTGAATCGCTTCGTTTTATAAAGAAAGAGCAAATCAATACTAATAAAGTATTATAAACGTTTTTAAAAAAAAATCGCTTTCTCTAAGAAGTATAACAAGCTGATAAGTTTTCTAAACAAGATAATCGATTGTAAAATAATTCGATATAAAAACCAACGTTTTTAAAAATAACGTTTTTATATGGTAGCAAAGTTTATTAAAGAAAATTATTGAAATATTAGTTAAAACTGTTAGTTATTTTTAACTTTAAAATTTACTTAAAAAGATACATTTGTGAGCATATTAAGAAATTCATAATACTCATAAAATCAAAACATGCATTTGAAAGTTTGTAAGTCATTCTATTAAAAAAAATGGGAACCAGAATTCAGGAAAGGTTTATCCTTGGCGACAAGAATTATTTGGCAGTATTTTGCCAAATGTGGCTACCCTGTTCCGTTTCACGGATTTAACGCTCAGCAAAAAAAAAAAAAAAAAAAAAAAAAAAAATCGCCAAGTTTGGTGCCAATTTTTGAAATCGCGCCAAGTGTTTGGGCTAAACTGCATTATTAAAGAAAATATTAGTTAAAACTTGTCGCAAATGTCTAAATATTGCATTGTTAGGCGAGTACGAACGATTCCCAAAATTTCAAAGCTCTAGCTTGATGGGAAGTTGGTTAAATTAACGATCGAAAATTTGATGACACACACACACACACACACCAAGTGAAATTCAGAAAAACGTTTTAAAATAATGATATAAATGTTTTGTTATGCTGAAGTAAATGTTTTGTTCAGGTGACTGATTTATTAGGGATATGAAGTAACAAAGGCTCTTGTCCATTTTTAATCAGTTAACGTAGTAATAGCATATAAGTGAGTTTTGAGGGTGCAAGAGACAAATAATACTATGTGAGGGTAAGTGAATATAAAGGTTATTGGCGCATGAGCCAGATGTGGCTATGCTGCGCCAAACAAGATTTAACTGTGGTCTAGACGTGAAAAAAATGAAAAAAGACAAAAACTGGTTGACAAGAAGGAGGGTCGAAAATAGAGAAGGATCGCTAGGGTAACCCGTGGATGGCCAACTAAAACTAAACTGCACAATAACAGGGTGTAACTGAGTTGACGTTCCGGGGGAGGGGGGGTGAAAGTTGAAAATGAATGACAAGAAGGAGGATCGAAAATAAAGAAGGACCGCTAGAGTATCCCGGACACGCATCACCCATTACCAAAAACAGTAAACACTATAGGAAAGGAAAAGATCACTAGGATGTCTTGGGGTCATGATTCCTGCGCCTACCTAAAGAAGGTAAGCCTCTGAAGGTAGCTTATAACAGTAGTAGTTAGTCCTTAAATAATGAGACTTATTTACAATGAAAATTATATATCAAAAAAAAGTTATCTAAATATATAATCTAAGTTATCACAACATAATCAGCTCGGAGAATAATCGACGTCCTCAGATTTCATGTTTACACGATTGATACATTGTTCATTACAGTCGCACTTAAAAACAACGCGAGAATAATTGAAGTAATTTTTTGAACCTAGGTCAAGTGGTGAGGACGATACCTGAGCTGACACCCCTTCTCCAAACCTCAACAACATGCCAACATGAGGTTTTGGGCCTTCGACAGATTTGACGCGCGTTAGCCTTCAGTGGTTAGCCTTCAGTTCGCGTTAGCCTTCAGTGACGCGCGTTGGTCTTCAGTGGCATCAGGACATGAGCCCACGAAACAACCCTGGATTCCAACTCGCGATCATGAACACTCGACTACAGCGGCCAACGTGGTGTCGTGTCGGCGGGAGCCTTAATCTTGTCCTGACCAGCCCAAACATCAAAATATAAGTTTTGTTGATCGAACCGGAATTTACAAGTACCCACTGTGGTACACTATGCATGATGCGACTCGTTCACAAACAGATCCAAAAAGGACCAAGAACAGTACTGTAAAGTGCCAATACCTACTTTTAGAACGGACAGATCTTCCTTAGAGACGTTTAGAACTATTTATTGAAACATGTTTGATGACTTTTAGAATTAATCAAACTTTTCAGCGAGTTCTTGCGAGTATTGGCTATGGGATAGCATTTGGTCCTCAACGCTCCCTAAATTAGCCTTGGAACAACAAAAAAAAAGTCCCTTCGATCTCTTCAACGTCCATTGGTGGAGGGTACCAATCCCGCGAGGAATCACTGGCCTAAAGCATACTTTTTCATTTAATAACAAATGTCATGAAACTTTCAATCAATTATCAGTTTACTTCCGTCGAGTCTTGAAGCCTCTATCAACTCGTCGTAAAGCGGCTGATGCACGTTAAACTATAGGAGTTCCAAGTGCTTAATGTAGTGTGGAAATTTCGAGAGTGGGGCTACTGCCCAAGTGTCGTCTTCTCACTTGCCGAATTACAAAAGTACGAGGTCCGTCACCAATAGCTTTTAAGGCTCCCGTCTACCGGCCATTTTGATTTCGTTGACGTTATGTTAATCCTATGGAATTTCGACTACCGTTCTCAACTCATTACTATTGGATCTATTTAAAGGCAATGAAGCGCATTCGAAAAAGCAAAAAAATAATGAAGACTTCTGAAGAAATACTTTTTGCCTTCGATTTTCAAAAATATTTTGAAAGATGTTTTAAAGGCCGGAAAATTCACAAACGAATCATTAAAATAGGGGTACAAATATTTTTAAAAATCGGAGGGAAAATGTGATTCTGTACACACCTTCACTAATTTTTACTCTTTCAGAGGCGCTTTAATGCATTCAAATAGATAAAAAAAAAAAAAAAAAAAAATTGAGAACGGTAGTAGACATTCCATAGGATTAACATTACGTTCACGAAATCAAAATGGCCGGTAGACGGGAGTCTTAAAAGCTATTGGCAACGGACATCGTACTTTTGAAGTGATGAGGACGACACCTGAATTGTCATCTCCCTCTCCAAACAAGTACACCACGACAACAAGAGGACTAGGAGCCTTATAGATCAAACGTATATCAAATCCGCTACACGGTGGGTCTTTAGTGACATCAGGACTCGAACCCAAGACCCAACGAATACATCGCCGTCAGCAACCATGACCACTACGCTACCACGGCCTCTATTGGCGACTATCCTCGTAATTTTGAACCATTTCATTCCACTCACTACATTCGGAAAGAAAAATGTTCCAATTTTCATATAAATCAGTGATGTTGCAACCCACTCACGGTCATTTACGTTGTGTCTATATTTTACAAACACTTTATGAATACACAAAGTTTCACTTGAACATGTTAATTGAAAAATTCCTATATAGCAGTACAGTAAAAGGGACAAAGTATGGAACATATTTTATTCTGGAAAAAATAAATTGGATAGAAAGTGAGAATAAGAAATTAAAATTGGTGCACTTTTCTATTCAAAAAGGGTATTTCGAATGAGAAAGCGAGAGATTTTAGATCCTATTTAACTTTCTCTATCAAATTATTTGGCCTCAACATGTTTTAAACACTAATAAAATGTTTTAATAAGGTACAGTAAAAGTGCTATGGTACATTAAAGTTAATTTAATAAAGTACTATAAATTATTAAAATAATGATTAAAAAAGTATCAGTTACTAAATGAAAATAATATACAAAGTGCAAGTTAAATAATTTCCTTTAAGGTCCTTGAGCAAATTTCAAATTAAGAATATGAAAATAAGTTTCACTAAATAAATTAACAAAATGTATTGAATATATTTATTAATGCCATAACTAAATAAATTATTTTTCACTGGCTTCTTTCTCCTTTTTTTTTAATTCATAGAAGATATCATCAGAAAAGTTGACAAGAGTTCTGAAAAATATGCAAATACATGTAATGATCTCACATAAAAACAATTCCCTGAGTTTTCCCAAACTCTAACTCAAAAGTAAAGATTAATTCCTATTTTATAATCCAATTCCAAATTATCCTTTTATTTATTACATCACACACTCATAAAATATGTTGAATCAACTCTTCCAAAGTCATAAATCTGTCAGAAATAATCCCTACTAGATTGATAAGACATCAGAGTTATCCCTTCATCTAATACTAGGTTCAAGTTACCCATGTGATCAGTAGAAATCCCTACTATAAGATTATTTGCAAGGAAAATTCTCTCTTCTACTCTTTTCTGTTACAATCGAGAAGATGGATCTGCATCTCTTGCCTTCTTTGATTTAATAATGTATATACCTACTACCTCTCTCTCTCTCAGTAGAAATGAATAAACGTTTTTAATTGCATGATGCATTTGAAAAATTTGCCATTTTTACTTAGTCATTAATCTTCATATTCTTTGTGTGCATGTGTTTGTGTGCAATTAGATAAATTGTTTTCAATGACTGAAAACATTTGTGGATTCTAATGTCACAGACATACAATTCTGTATAGAAAAAATAGATTCAAAAATCTATTTGAAGTCAGAAAAGCATACCTGATATTGATTATCCAGTATAAAAGTTAAAAATTACAAAGATTTAGAAGAATATTATGTAAATATAGTCCTTTAACCTTTCCAATTTATAACATCCATTTCTTTTCATGAGCATTTCAATTTTTCTATTCCTCATATTTATGGTACTTTGCCTCAACCAGAAGAAAAAGTACAGTATTGAGGAAAAACTAAACTGGTAAGAGATTTCTTATCATAAATTGCATACATTTCTGAAGTAATCAGTGCTAATTCCACCAAAAAACTTTCATGATGAATTAAGACATTAAATGGAACTAAACCTCAAAGCCTTCAGGATTTCCAGGTGTGGTGAGGAAGTTAGAATAAAGAGGCCTTGTAATAAAAATCTGTCACATTTTGAAAGCATTGAAATGCAGTTGAGATATTGATGATGAAAAGTCTCAATTTCTTACATCAGATGTAATGAAAAGGCACATAAAATTCTATCGGAATTCTTTTTTTCAAAGGAAAATAATACTTGTTTACCTGTTTAAAACTTTCTGTTCAATAATCGTATATCAAGATGCTAATTTTAACAATCTAATTAATATTCAAGTACATTTTCCGTAAACAGCTCTACATCAACAATTTTCAGCTATCAGTAACATTTTCAAAAACAGTTCAAATATTTCTCAATAACCTGTATGGAATGAAATATTATAATTATTTTCTTAATATAACTATAGTTTATACCTTTTACTATAGCCTAGTAAAAGGTACAAATCATTCCTGCAATATTCATAGTTTCAATAGTTTAATTTTCACATTTTGTTTTAAAAAATAATGAAATTTTAAAAAAAAATTCTATAGTATCACATTGCAGGCAAAAATTTTCTATTTATATATTAAAATCATAAACATAATTAATTCATATTCTATTTATGCAGCAATGCATGCTTTATAAAATCACTTTAACTTGTTAAATAGACTTATGATACATGTATTTCTAAGCAATGTGGGAAAATTTATAACATCAAATCAAACATTCCTTTAAAATTTATTTAATTATGGATGCATTTGTTACTTAATTTGTATAAGACATTCAAACTGAACTTTCATAAGTAAATTAAAGAATTTAATATGTAATTTATAATCACAAATTAAAGTTACTTGACAAAAAAAAAATTATTTATGCATCATGCAGCAAATTAAACATAATAAAAAGGAAAGTTTTACTTTCAGAGAAATATTACTTACGAAAAAACTTTTTTCGGAAATATTCTTTTTTTAACAGTAAAATTCTACATAACTATTACATTTCAAGACATTTTCATACACTTTAGCTTCGTATATAATGTTTTAATTTTCAAAAATATTGTTTAAAAAATAAATAACTTGTTCATAATCTTACCTCTTATGGACTTTATTAACCCTTAAATGGACAATGTTGTTTTTAAACAACATACTAAACATCACAGATAAAATTGACCTTCTTTTAATTTTTTGTTAATTTTGACAACTAGTTCTTATTTCTGAACGAATTTTGTACTTTTTTTAATGTTGGCACTATCCAATATTTTTATGCATTGAAAATAAGTTAATGTCAAATGTCACTTTGAAGAAAACTTTTCTAGTGGCGCGAAACTAAGTTTTGTAGCTGTGTTCGGACTTTGATAAAATATAATGTAAGTATATAACATATTTTTATTTGCTTGATTATATCTTCAATTACATGTTCATGTTGTAAAACATTGAAAATCACTTGATGCTACAGTCGAATTAGGCGAAATCTGGTATGTTGTAGGAAAACTACAATGCGCATTGCCTGCTAAATAAATGCATGTTTGGTGAAGGATTTTTATTTTGCTTTTCAGCATGCCGCGATTACTAGAAAGCGAAATTACAAAGTATTTAGAAACTCTTGAAGATTCAGAAGATGGCTTAGACGGGTCAGACTCCGAAGTAGAGGATGAAGGTCACTATTATCAAACAGCTCGAGATGTTCTTCGGGACCTTGAAAACAGTGATGAAGGTGAGAATGCCCAGTCTGATGAAGTGGATGCTGATCCTCCTCTCGTAATCGACAACGATGAAAATATGCCAGACCCTCCTATTTTGGAAGCCGAAGAAGCAGCACCCCAGAGTAGATCACAAGGGATTTCTAAACAACCTCTGGTTTGGCAAAAACGGAATCTTGTTACTGCTGAAGACAGCCTTATTTTTAGGGGAGAAACTCAGATAACGGAAGTATTGATGTCTTGTAACACGCCGTATGATTTTGTTTCATTTTATTTTACATCAGATCTAAAAAAGCAAATTGTAGAACAAAGTAACTTATACGCAGCCCAGAAACAAATCTCCAATCCTGAAATTATAAATGAAAATATCCTAAATAAATTCCTAGGCATTCTGATTTACACCTCAGTTATAAAATTTCCAAACACCAGGGCTTACTGGAGTGAAAAATTTGGTTATGATCACATAAAAAATACTATGCCGTTAAAAAAATTTGAAAAAATAAGATCCACTCTCCATTTTCCCGACGATATGCTATGCTTGCCCAAAGATCATCCAGACTATGACAGGCTATTCAAAATAAGACCTCTTGAGGAAATGCTCAACTGCCAGTTTGGGAAGGTTCCCTTAGACCAAAGGCTTTCCATAGACGAGCAGATGTGTGCAACCAAAATGAGCCATTACATAAAACAATACATGCCCAATAAACCCCACAAGTGGAGGTTCAAATTATATCTCATCTGCAGTCTACAAGGATATGCTCATAGATTTGAGGTTTACAGTGGAGGGGGCTCCAAAAATAACATCTTACCTGGTGAGCCAGATTTGGGAGAGTCTGGCAATACAGTCGTCAGGTTAGCTAGAATGGTATCACGCAATGTGAATCACATTATATACTTCGATAACTTCTATACTTCTGTGCCTCTCGTCACCTATTTAGCTAAGGAAGGAATTTTCTCACTGGGAACAGTAAGAGTAAACCGATTGAGAAACTGCAAATTGCCTGAAAAAAACACTATAATGAAAAAGAACGTACCCAGAGGATTCTATGAGGAAAACGTGGCGACTGTGGATGATATTGACGTAAGTGCTGTTGTGTGGAAAGATAACAAGCCCGTTAACCTTCTTTCCACTTTCGTAGGAGCAGAACCAGCAACCACAGTCACACGCTTTGATAAATCGAAGAAAGAGAGAGTTGCTATTCCATGCCCCAAAGTCATCAAGGAGTACAATGCCCACATGGGAGGCGTGGACTTATTAGATTCATTTATAGGTCGTTATCACATCACAATGAAGAGCCGCAAGTGGACCATGCGCTTATTTTATCATTTCCTGGACCTCGCAGTTATAAATTCATGGGTTATGTTCAAGAAGGTAAATAATATAAAAGGAAATGATCAACTTCTCAATTTGGGTACATTCAGACTAGAACTTGCTGAAACTCTCTGCAAATTGGGTCTACCTGCAAATGGCGCTAAACGTGGTCGACCTAGTGGGAGCACAATACAAAGAGAACTTGTAATGAAGAAGTTCCGAGGACCAGCTCAAGCAATTCCTTTGAAAGACGTCAGATTGGATCAGACATGTCATTGGGCAGTTTGGCTGGATAAGCAGCAGAGGTGCAAATTCCCAAAATGTTCAGGCTTTACATTCAAAATGTGCCAAAAATGTCGTGTATCTTTATGTGATACGAAAAAAAGCAATTGTTTTTATAAATATCATAATGAAGAATAAATAAATACATTTCAAAAACAATATCCACTCTTATTTTACCCATACTTGCAAAATCTCAATGAAGTTTATAAACAACACTCACATTATTGCAAAAAAAAGTATAGTAAATTCATGTCTAGATTTTTTTACTCATTTTTCCTAGACAGTAATACATGTCTATTACACAAATATATTTTTTTAAAACGTGAAACAAAAATCGTCCATTTAAGGGTTAAGATGGCAAGAGCATAATTAAATTATTTTTACCCAATAAAGATGAGCATTAAAATTTGAGATTCTACTGTATTAAAATTTAATTTTTTTATACATCAATTCATATTGTAAAACTTTTCCAGTTAACATAAAATAAATAAATTATTAATATTATGCAAGAATTTTCTTAGTAAAAAGTTAACTAATAATTGAAGAGTACTTTTTTAATCCTTTATAAACACCAATACTTTCTTTCATCAGTGATTTACACTATAACAAAAATGAACAATATAAACATAATGAAATAACATATATAAAATTTTAATATAAAAACATTTTCAATGTACTTTTATACATTTGTCATAAAACTGAACTTTGTGTTGAATAATCAATATTTTCTTCAACTAAGGGATTCAATATACTCTTGTCTGCTTCAGATATATAGCTCTCACATACATGTTCAGTCCCAATTTTCTTTTTGGTAAAATATAGAAATTTATGTCCTAAAACATAAAGAGTAACAATAAGTTTCCTTTTTTTCCCCCTTTTGATGCAGAAATTTTTTTTAATAATTTAATAAAGAATAATTATAAAATATATTGGAGGAAGTAAGACTAATTATACATCAAAAATGTACAAAATTTTAAATTTAGAAAAATGAATAAAAAATTATCATTCATTAATTGTTTATGTTTAAAAATTTGATCAAATTCAGAAATATTTTTTCCATTGAATGAGCTTAAAAATTTCAATTTAAGAACGGTCAAAATACAAATTCAAAATGATATATTCTTATGCAAAAAAGAAAGAAAAGGACCTTTAACTATTTTCTTACTTCCATACCCTCCTAGCAATTCACAAAAAAAGAAAAGGAAAGGAAAATTTGACTAAACAAAAAAACAAAACAAAAACTAGATTTCATTAAAAAAAAAAATCCATTTATGACATTTTTTAATTTTATATACAGAAATGGAATCCAAAAACAAACAAAAAATTTAAAGTAAACTGTAAAAATTGCAACCTGAAATAATAATTACACTAATGCATAAAAAGTATACATAATGAAAAATAAATATTTATTTCATACCATACACAATTAATTTTATTTTTGGAAATAAATTTATAATAAATATCACACACAATCAAAAACTTACCAACACAGTCTAATAATTCATTAAGAGACTTTTTCCTACAGCATGATTTACAAAGCTGATAAGAGCATTTTGACCCCTGTATACAAAACAAAAAAAAAATAATAAATAATCTTTAAATTTGTACATATATAGTTCAGTAAATTTAGACAAAAACTTCATTGCTATATATATGCTCTGCTTGATTATAAAACTTATTTCTAATTCGTTTTTAATGAATTTATTAAGAATATAACAGAAAAACATATTTTCTTCTAATTTGAAAAAAAAATCTTTGTACTTATTAGGATAAAGTTACACAGCATTTTTTTTTCTTTCCAAAAGTTTATTATATATATATATATATATGTTTAGGAAAAGTATAATATATATATATATATATTATTCGGATAATATATAAGCAGTATTAGAAGGGAAGACAAAATGGTGAAACTGTTATTTAATTAATACTGAATTTTTTACTTTTTCTAATAATAAAGAGATTAAAAATTATCACTTTAAAAGTATATTAAACATCAATATCATAAGCAATCTGCATTGATATTTTACTTTTTATCACTATCAATGAATATGAAAGAATCAACATTTTAAATTACACCATTATTTCAAATATTTAAATTACATTAATTTCAATCATAACTTTCGAAACATGCTTTGCATGGGCTTTTAACTGATGTATGTCAACTAAGCAAAAGGTTGTAAAAAGAGTAATTTCGATTTTTATTAAAAAAATGGACTTGTCAAAATTTACTTTTAAATACAATCTAGTTGTTAAATTCCAGCCATTCTAAAACAAAGAAAACTTGGTCTTTTTTTTCAGTGAATAATGCTCCCCCCACCACCAATGATCTGCTTAAGAAGATAAATATTACAAAAAAAAGGCAATTAAATAATCCGAAATTAAATTATTTAATTTAGTATATTAAAAAATATTGTAGTGATATTCGTTTTCTGGCAATGGTGCAGAAGTCAGATTCAGCTCTTGAGCCATAAACCAATATTCATTCACTCGATGCATCCAATTAAACTTCAATCCACAGATTGCATTCGACCATGGTCTACAGCTGAAGTTCATCTGAGAGCCCACATTTACTCTCAAGAACTTATGCAGGGAAACATGAACTGAAGTGAAGTGCATCATCTTCATTGTGTGTATATATACCTCTAGCTAAGCAGAAAGTTTGAGATTGGATTTTTTACTTTTCCTGTTGCTACATCAAGCGTCTTAATACTCTTATTTATAAATGTTTACATTAATTTAAAATAAAATTATACTTTTATTCTAGAATTAATTTTTACATGACAATATACATAATTGTAAAACATCAAAATCCATTCATGCTTTAAATAAATAAAGTCTGAAGAACTAGTGTGCATCAAATAACTGGACAAAAAACTTTGCTCTTTTATAAACATAGAAAAAAAGAGAGATACATCAAATTATAAAAAAGGAATCATAATGGAAAATTAATTAAAGCATTTCAGAAAATGTACCTTATGATGACAAAAAAATATCTTAATACAAACCTTTGGATTTAGACAATTTTGGCATTTTTCAAACACAAATTTCTTAACACCAAATTGTTTTTCTGGATTTTTTTGCAATTTCTTTAATTTTTTCTTAGATAAGCATTTTTCAGATATAGATCTTTTTTCAGCTGTAGAAGATTCTTCACTTATTTTATCTATATTTTGTTTCAAAGTTTCCACAACTGGTCTAAAATAAAAACAAAAGTAACTAATATCTGATTAAAAAAAAATGCCTCAGAATTGTGTTGGATACAAATTTCATAAAATGAAAATCTATTCACTAATGTCTATATTTTGCAAAAAATTTCTACATCATATTAAAATTACAAACAATGAAAACAAAAATATTTTTCTTAAATCAAGTAAATATTATTTTAAAAATAAAACCTTGATTGTTTGTTTAAAATTTAATATAATAAGCTGAAGCTTCTTTTGAAAGCAATCCATAATACATTATCAATCATGAGATTTATTGTTTTCTAAAAATAAGTATGAAGAATTACAATGCTGATTAATAATTTTTTTTCAAGAGAAATGGATATCTAATGAATATCAACAAGCATGATGGATATCTAATTGATGCTCAGTTTTCTGCAAGTTTCCAGCAATATTTTTTGCACATATGATTTAATAGGACATAATGCATTGCAATGTAGTTTTACAGCACGAGAAAGGGAAAAAATTAAACAAAAAAATTAATTTTGAAAGATAATCAATTATTTTTAAATAAACTTTATTTTCAACAACTAGTTTAAATATTTTATTAAATTTGAAATTATTTGTGAAACACTTGAATTAAAAATACAATATAATATAAATATCATTAGATATCAGTATAAAGTTAACTGATATTTGATTCAATGTTAGTATAACACAATTGCAATGTTAGTATAACACAAGTTATTACAAAAATATTTATTTATTTTTCTTATGTCTTAATTTTTACAATTAAAATTTAACTACCATATTAAGAAATGTAAATATCTTTTAAAAAACAAAACTCACTTAAAATTTATACTTACAATTCATAAATAGCAGAATTCTTCTAGTTAATAGAAAACTTTATCATTTATAAATAACCACATCACTTCAGATTAAATCAACATTTAGATACTTTTTTTTTCTAACTTAAATATAGCAACACTTCATTTAAAAGATACATTACGATGAAAGTAAATGATATCAAGAGTGAATGTTAAACTTACGGAGGTCTAACATAAGGTTGACAAATCCAAGGTGGATGAGGAAGGCCATACTTTTCAAATGAACTTGTGCTGTCATCTGTAGTAACTTGAGGCTGATAAATGCAAAAATTACACAAAAAAAAAATTCAAATTTCTGCCAAATTAAAAAATAAATCTAAATAGAATAGAATATTAAAATTAATAATAGAATTGATAATTAAAACTAAATATACATAAATGTTTAAGTTTTATTTTCATTGAATGTAAAATAAAGATTATTACAAGCATTGTGAAACAAAATGAGGAATTTGTTTTTAATTTAAAAATAAAGATATTCTGAAATTCACACATATGAATGGTATTGATAAAATAGAATAAAAATATTCTCCCAAAATAAAATACTGATTAGTCTCTCATAACTTCTGCATATCTGAATACAATAACAAGAAATCATTAAAAATTAATTGCAATATTCATGAACTTTAATTCTCCTTGAAGGTAAAAAGTTCTGCAAATGAATTTTTAAAAATGTCTAGGATTCCTTAACATAATATCATTTTTTTTTTTTTAATTTCCAATGGCAAGGCAAAACAGAAGGAACAACAACAAAGATGAAAACACAACATGAACACACAAGAGCAAATATACAAAAGTTTAAAAAAAAAAAAAAAAAAGCATGAAAAATGACTGAAGTCATTGTCTTAGAAAAGTTATCTTGCTCGCCACTACAATGCCATATCCGAAAAATCATAGAGCGATGAGCAACAATGGAAGTGAGCCTGATTCATTGGTTCTGCCAAATCACAAAGAGAACAGTTTGGATGGTTAAAAATCCCAATACGATGGACGTGTTCTCCTAGACGGCCATGGCCCATCAAGAAACAAAATTTTGCAACAGCATCACAATGTGGGACGTTGGGAATGGACAGATGATCGTCAACTTTCCACTATTTTGACTACAAAATGGACAAGTACTTGTACCCTAAAACTTTGTGACATAATCTGTTTGATGTACAGCTTTACAGAATATGATATTTTTGAACATCTTTTCTGTAACAATCTCAAGCCTTTCCTCGCAAGGAAATCAGCCTGTTTGTTCCCATAAACTCCCCAGTGGCCAGGTATCCCTTGGAAGGCACCATGTTTCTTCTTTAAAGCCAATCTCTGCAAGTAATTCCAACATTGAAGGATTTTGTTTGTTGAAGGGGTGCTAATTGAACTTATGGCCAGGATGGCTGATTGAGAATCAGAGAGAAAAACCACTCTTGAAAATTTATCTTCAAAAACCAATAACTGCTTTAGTGCAATGCGAATGGCTTCTGCCTCTCCCTCAAAGGCTATTCTAAATTTTCCCGCAAGAGCATAAAAGGAAAATAAACTCGAGAAAACTCCAGACCCTGCAGTCATACAATTGTCAAAAAAAAGCCATCCGTAAAAACATGTACCACTCAGATTTCGGGTATTTTATATTAATTGTTTCAAGGACATAACATCTCAGTATATCTGGAGAAGTATCTTTCTTGTACAAAGTGTCTCTAAGATACAAACTTTTTTCAACCCTTATCATCTCCAGAAGGTTTAATGGCTTAGTTATTTCCGGTACATTATCAGACAGCTCAAATTCTTTCCTGATATTTTGAACAAATTGAAAAAAGCAGTTCTGGGTTTTCAGATCTCTGACACCATTTGGATAATTTATCCAGTAAGGATCATCCATTCTAATAAATTTCTCATGTAGAAGTAAAGCCTTTTCTTCAGTAGTAGCAGTAATAAATTTATTGTCAGTCAAGAGTAACGGAATCAATTGGGGTTGATTTAACGGCTCCAATTACAAACCTCACCGACTGATTATGTAGAGTTTCCAAGAAAAGACCACTAGCTGTTATAAGTGGTTCACAGCAATATGTAATTAAAGGTAGAATAAAGGTTCTATAAATGATATTCAAAACATATATCACATCCCCACAAGGAACCTGCTAGACACTATAAAACAGTTCCCCTATTTAAGAAAAGGCTCGAGATTGCATCTACATGTGACTTCCAATTTAGCTTGTTGACAAAAGTCACTTCCAGGTAATTGAATGAGTTAGTGTGGGTAAGTGTCTATCCTCGATGTGTGAGCGAAAAGGATTGGACAGCAGTCTTTTCCAAATTTACAATTATAATATTTTCAGTACACCAATTTGAAAGTACACTATTTAGTTTACATTTAATAATAGATTCAGTATTTTTCTTTGGGACCTGAGTCCAAATGACATGATCACTGGCAAATAGCAGGCAGTGGACATCATTAATTGTCTTTAAGGCAGGAATTAGATTGTTAATGTACACATTAAATAATACGCAACTATTGATTGCCCCAGTGGTAAACCAGTTTGCAGATTAAAGAATCTAGAATAGTCATTTCCATATTTGACCCTGCAAATGAGTTGGTCAGTAAATGACTTAATCCACTTAAGCATATTACCACAAATTCCAAATCCATGTAGTTTTTTTTATACAATTTCTCTTTCCATACCAAATTGTATGCACCTTAAAAATCAATGTAAACTGCAGTTAGAATGTTATGCTGGTCTAATGTATTTTTAACAATTTGGCTGAGGAATGTAACTTGGTCCGTAGTTGATCGATTACTATGAAAACCAACCTATTGTCTAACTATAAAATTTTTGTCCTCTAGATACCAGTTCAACCTATTTATAATTAATCTTTCCATAGTTTTTCCAAATATACTAGTTAAGGATATTGGGCAGTAGCTAGGGAACTGTCTTGGGTCTTTATCTTTTTTCAGGACAGGGATGATCAATACTCTCTCCCATTGCACAGGCACAAGACCTGTCTCCCAAATCCTATTGTATGCATAAAAATGGTTTTCTTAGCTGTTTCACTTATATGCTTAAAAATTCTGCATGTATTTTTTTATTGTCTCCAGGAGACTTCTTTATGTTCAGACATTTAAAAGCTCGTTTTAATTCTTCCATCGAAAAATGTCCAGTAAAAACAGCAGGAGTTTATAAAATAACATATGACAATGGCATGGTATACTTAGAAAATTTTATATCATATTACTTCAGTACTAAATCATGGACAAACACCTCTAGATGCATTATTAGAATCAGGACAAAAAAAAAATTTCAAATTTGTAACTTGTTTAAACAATTGCAAATTATATTCATATTAATTTTCAAAAGTGTATTAAAGTTTATAGGAAAGTAACATAATTCAGCAATTTTTAAAAACAAATTATGCTTTTAATAAGATTTCAAACACATATATCAAAAGAAATAATACATAACGTACATTTTTACATACAAGCATTTTTATGTAAAGTACAATAATAGTAGGGGTAAGAATTATATAATTAAATTTTTATTTTTGCAGAAATATTTATAGAAATTATACCTTACTTCATATTTATTCTTTAATTCTAAGATTGCACTTGTAAATTCTTCAGTATTGTTGGCAGTAGCAAATTTTTGGCGAATTTCTTTGTTTTCTTCTATATTGAGGCTGAAATAAAAGTAAAATTAATATAGAAACTGCAAAGTCAACCTATGAAATTTCCTCTGGTAATATGGTAAGATGTAAAACAAAAATCAAATTTAAGAGATTGAATGCCCCAAATTTCAAAAAATGCTAATGTAAAATAAAAATTTGTTTCACTTAAAAGGAATTTTTATAATACATGGCAAATTGAGAACTAATGTAGATAATGTACAATAATTCATTGATATATATACACACGCATGCATACACACACACGCATACAATTAGTCTAAAAGTAAGTTACACTAGAGTAAAAATGTCACAAAATTAAAAAACAAATGGAAATAAAGATTCTTTATTGAACAAAACATTGGCATAAGTCATTTTTTTATGTTTTCTCCAAATGAATTGAAACATTTACCTCTCACCATACAATAAAGTTTTTCATTACAGTAAAATAGAAATCTCCACCAGCCTTTTCTAATAAATTCAACATCCAGTTTTAGTTCACCATCAATTCAAAAATTTTGACAAGAAGCTGTTCTTCACTAATCCAAAAAAATGGAAATCACACAACATTAAGTGAGGGTTGTATGATGGGTGGGGTCAAACATCTCATTTGATTTCTGTAACAAAGTTTGTGTTTTGTGAGCTGTACAGTGTCTGGCATTATTGCGCAATAGTGTAATGTGATTGCTTAATTTGCCATGCTGATGGTTTTTGCATTTCTCAAATTCTGTAATGTTTTGTGACATGACTTGGCGGTTATCAACATCCCTGCCATGAATTGGATGTAAATAACTGCACAATCGAAAAACATAAAAATGGGCAGTGCTGTGTTATGACCTGACAATCAAGTTCAACAATCTCCCAAAACCACATGAAAAATTCCTATAGCAAATGTCTTCTTGGATGACAGATTATAGAATGTGCCAAACCATTGAAAGCCAGATTAACACATTAACTGCCAGTCACTAGAGATTGGACTAATAGTTAATGTCTTGACATAGAAGTAGATTGTATCTAGATGCCAACATACTTATTATAGAATATATGATTTAAAAATAGTACTAAAATATAATTATGAGATACTTAAACATTATTTAAGCCTTTCATTACAGAATTTCTTAACTACATGCTAGCAAGGTATCTTTAACTACATGTCAAACTTTAACCCAAATGCCACATTACGTGCTGGCATGTGGCATGGAAAAATTGAACCAAAATCAGAAAAATAAGAGACAACACAAAGTATTTTTTTAAATAAATCTGTATCATAAACAAGTATACATATTACAACTGAATTTATTACAAGAAAATTAAAAATTACAATTGCAGTGTCCTTCCAAGCTATCATCAGTATAACTCATATCACAAGATTATGTTTTCAATGAACAATAAAATATTAATTTCGAAACCAAGATCATTATAGCTAGTTTCTAATCATCACTCCATGCAATTACCAACAAAAATACCCTACATGAAGTGCCAAATAATTTGGAGAATGATTAATCAGAAGAAAATTTTTACACACCACAGCAGTGGCTGGCTACTGAAACATTACTCCATATCCCACGCCAGCGTATGATTGGCATATTGGCGACATAACCACATACCGCACTGGCGTATTCTCGGCAGTCAAAGTGTTAAAGAGCAATTATTGTACTTATCTTTTCCCTCCCCCTGAATGGCTTAAAAAAAACAGCACATAATTTTATCAATCAAAGAATATTGGAGGGAGGGAGGGTGAGAAGAAATTACTGAAAACAATTTTTAATGCCATGTATCATTTTATTACCTCTTGCCTTCTCACTTTATATGTTAATATGAATAAAAATAACCAGAAAAATATATTTCATAAAAATAATTAGTCATGTTAATAAAATTTATCACATTTGAAACTGTATTCATACATTACTTAAGATCATTGCTGTGAGAATGACTATTAACTATTTCTTACACAGGCAAAATGGCAAATATTACATAGTCAATAAGATGATTTTTCTTACCTGTGTATGTGTTTATGAATTATAATGATTAACTATCCTCATTCTTAGATACTATTTCCTCAGTTTGAGTCAGGATTGCAAAGATATAGTTGTTTGGGCAGTTGGACAAGGCTCCTAATTCTGTGTTATACAAAACCTGTCTTGGTTTCTTGGGATGTTTTGAAATCATCCTCTTTAAGTAAGATGGTTAATCAAGTTGTAGAAATGGATAATATACCTGGGTAAGGTAATAAGCATTTATTGTGAATTAACTTATGTATTATTAACTTGTATTGTATTAAAACACATCCCAAAATGATAGAACCATTTTAAAAACTTATTAAATAACATATTTTCAAAAAGTTCATAAATAACCATATCACATAAAACCATAAAGATGACATACAACAAAAGAAAATTCTACAGGAACAATAGATTGTTATGCATAAAAACTTTACAAAAATGTTCTGCAAGGAAATAATTACACTTCTTTTAAAAATTTCGTGAACCTAGTACCAAAATGATAGTTACTAATATAATTATTAATATGCGAACGAGAAATGTGAAAAGTTATAATGGAATAGGAGATCAAGAAAACTGTCACACTATAACAAAAAAAAATCAGTGCAAAATATTTTGAATGTAATTTTTAGTGTTATATTATTTATAATTATATTAAAAGAACTGGCAATTACACACTAACAAAAGTGTTTCGATTTAATGGTTAAACTATACATAAAACAAATTTTAATTGATTCTAAACAAATAATAAAATTACTAACAAGAAAATTGTATGAAAACTAGAACATTAAGAATTATACATAATACATTAAATCATTGAAAGCCTTACAATGTGAAAATGAAATGCTGCAACTGTTTGACAACATTGAACAAAATTTTTAAAAAAACCTGCTTAATTAGAATAAATTTCTCATACAATGAATTATAAAATGGAATTATATAAAGCAAAAAAATAACAAAACTAAATATATTTTAAATTACATAATGGCTGAAAGCATTTCTATCATCAAAATATATCAAATTCAAAGGAAATCTTCAAATTAAAAACATGAATTCTACAATGTATCAATAAAAATCGACACACAGCTTTTGAAAATTTTTAAATCAATGTTTCAAGCCTTTTTTTTTTTTTTTTTTTTTAAAAATTTTATTTTGACAAGAGAATGCTTTCGTAAATGTTGTAAACTACCACTGGATTTCTTTTTCCAGTAATGGAAAACTGCAATGAAATGGATATGCATCATTTCTTTACTTCTTTATACAGGAAAACATATTAGTAGCAGTACTAAAGAAATCATATTAGGATATGCCATAGTATTACAATGGCACAGAAATCAAAAATGAAATTCATGAAAAGTATAGAGAAATTTTATGAATAAAACAATTCAGAAAAGTGTAAAATAAATACCATACATGTATATTTGTGTTTAAAATAGATAATATTTACCAATATTTTGAAATTTCTTTTATTTTCATAAATGGATCTATCATTTTGAGACATGATTCAATCAATTTAAATATTCTTTTCCCAAAAGAAAAAGGGCCTTGTTTCCATCTGTTTTTCGCTTTATTACCAAAAAATTTATCTCCATTAAAAAATTTCGAATTTGAATATAAAATGTTTTTTGTAAAGTATATATGGTTCTTTCACTTTGAGATGCATTAAAAATTTAAATAGTTTGTCACACAACTTCTAGTTCAAGGAAAATATTAGTACGGAGAAAATTAGAAGTTTTAATATTTGCATTAAGTTATAAGAAATATTTAACTGAAAATTAAGAAAACTACTACAGAACTTGAAATCAAAATAGCAAAAAGTTAAGTCATATCTTTGAAAAAAAGCACAGTAATATGAAGAGAAACAAGAAATATTGAGATGACAAACACAAATTCATTCAATCCTGAAATATACTGTTTAAGTGATAACATTAACAAATCATTATCATTAACAAAAACGATATGAATAAAATTGTTGCTTATAATTATTCATAAAAATATATTTAATTTATAAATAAAAATCAAATTCAAATAACTCTACAAAAACTTAACAGACTAGATCTAGAAAATTCTTACTTGACAACGAGTTACACAATTACATCCAATAGTGAGATTTTGGAGTCAAAATATGAAACAAAAATTACAACTCACCTTATTCCTAGCTTATTTTCCACAGATACACATAAAATTTTTAATTAATTGGGTTCAAAAATAATCAAGAATATTCCGAGAAGGCAAAAAGATGTAAAATGAGGTCCTAATTAACTACCAAATTTTACAGCTGATCAGTTTCAAAATAATTTGTAAATGAAGGAGGAAAAATCAAACCCATAAGCAGATTGATTCTATTTGCGTCAAATAATTGTGAATAATTCTACACATGAATTAACTTGTGTAATTGTAATATTTTATTAAAAAGTTGACAAGTATTTGAAAGTTTTAGTTTTGTGAAATATTTATCCTAAATGTAAATATATTCTTCAGAAATTCATAATGTATCCAATATATAATTCTTGAAATTAGAAATATGCATTCCACTTTCTTTTTAAATGACATCCAATTATGTATTTATAAAGAAAATTTATTTATATTACATGCTTCACATGCAATTAATTTTGAGAATAAAACTACATTATTCATTAAAATAGTAAAATTCTAAAGGAATTTATAGCTTTAAAAGTCAGTCTCTTCTAATTTTTTCTCTCTCAATTAATTCTTAAATATTGAGAGCAAAAATATTTTACATATTTGGAGTCAATAATTATAATGAAAGACAAAGAATGTAATATTTAATAATAAGTCTTACAATTCAAATTCTTAATTATGACATTTGACAAATAATACAAATTTCAAAAAAGAAAAAAATCTCAAAAAGCTATTCTAAAGAAGAAAAAAAATCTCAAAAACTATTCTAAAAAATAGTTTAATCTAATATCTCAGGGAAAAAAAGAAAATACATCAACATACAAAGACATAAATATTTTTTTAAAAAAATGTTGAAAAGATATCTTCTAGCATTTCAAAAAAAATAATAGAAATTTAAATTCAGCACAAGAGCTAAAGTAGCAGCCAAATGCAAAACATCTCATCATTCTAAACCTAAGCTAGATGTAAAGTATGTTACCTAAAACAATTATCTTACTACTTTTACAGTAAGATACTGCTTTTAATTCTACATTTTCTATAAACACAACAGCTTATTTTGAGAACTAGTTATATTTAACCATGCAGCAGTGTCCTTGTTATTCCATGTCTTCCACTAAATTGAACCTTTAATTTTCTACCTAATTACCATTAAAACAATCAAAATTTATGCAAGAGTGTTATATTCTTATTAATATAGAAATCAACATAAGACTTATTGAAAGATCAGGATATGTAAATAAATTAAGACAGGAATATATATAAAGTATTTGCTTATTTAAATAGCTATGAATCAAGTGGTGTTATTTTACTATTCCACTGCTTTTATTTCTTCACTTATCTTCAATTTTTAATTTTTACCTCCGATGAAGAATAATGCAGTAACAAGGTTTTCTAAAACAAATTAGATATTAAATTTTCAATCTTTATATTTGAATTGCACTTGATTTTGTATTCACAGAAGAATTGTAATTAATTTTAACATTCTTCATAAAACATTAAACTTTCTTTAATCATGTACATTTAGGACTATGGCCAAACCTGCTAAGAGATTTTGCCAGATTATTCAGCATCAATACAGTTTTAATGAGAATATCAAAGATAAATCATTCTAGATAAAAAAAAAAAAAAAATCTAAATGATTAATAGAAAATATGTTTAATGTGTTTATACACATTCTGAACCTGTGTGACTGATATAAATATCCAACAATGAATTTCCTGTTTCTGGCAACTATAAAATTAAATTAAAACATTGAAGATTAATCTATCTGAATATTCTTTTACTGATAAAAAAAAATTAAAATAATATAATGATAGTTAAAACATCCTGTGATGAGCTACTCTATTTTCATGTTTATGTTTATTAGTTTCATTAGCGTTTGAACACTTTCTGAGCTCCAAGAAACTTTTACCACACAGTACACTGCATGTACACAGTTGTAATATCAAACACGATAAACATCATATATCATGAAAACCTGCCAGAAAACAAAAACATTGTAATGAATTTAAAACTGGTAGTTATAATAAATACTGAATGAAAATGAGAGAAATGCTATGTCGCAACCTGGCTAAGGTCAGCAATATCCCAAATCTATACAAAAAAGTCCAATAGCGAATGGTTCAAATGGTACCAGATTAAAAAATGTGCCTTATCATCGAATAAAGTAGAGGTTACTGTACTAGCACACATTCCACAATTTATTATCAATATTAAGGCCTTAACCGTGCCAATTTTTGTATTTAACCTTTGTTAATGAAATGCTTCATTATGCTGGTGAGATATGTCACATTTTTAAACATCAAAAAAGATATATCTTTAAGCTTAGAATTTTGATGACACATTTTTGGGTAGATGTAACTAACAAATATTGTGGTATCCATGAATGGTAACAAACAATAAGATCTAACATTTAAGTCTATAATTCTAAAAATCTAACAAAAGGAAACTTCATTTACATAAAATAAGTCATTAAATCTTATAAGTGATTATTTAAGAATATAATTTTAAAATTTAATTTATAAGTAATGTTATCTGAAGTGTGTTTGGTTAGGAGAAAAATCGTTAAGTTTCACTTAAAGAATTTTTTTAAAATATAAGATTTTCTATTACTGATGCTTTCACTAAGGAAAAAACAGAACTAATAAGAATAGCCAATCAAAGGGAAACATAAATTCAAAATAATATTTAAAATATTTTTTCTCTCCCTAACCCTGATCAAATTAAAATATTGTTTTATAAAAAAAAATTTAAATATATTTAGATTTTCAACAACTAAATATGCAATGTTTATTGGTACAAGAGTGGTACTTTAAAAAATGTCAATTCATTTATAAATACAGAGGAAAAAAATTCATTAAATAATAAAAAATTCCAAATTTGGAAATAGTTTTCACAACTGGTCTTGGTTATAATAGAAGACGGAATATCAATTCAGTACATGAAACACACCCACTTTTAAAATATTATACATTCATTCTAAATTTAAATTCATAAATATTTTGCCTTTATAAAATATCTATAAAATCATACTTACCAATGATGACACAACTTGAAAATATGTCCTCGTATATAAGACAATGGACAAGAATACAGCTTAACAAGCTCTAAATACTCAAGAGACATCTCCCAAACTGTAGGACTAAGGCCACAAAATAAAGCAGGATTATGAAGACTACCTTCTGCAATGAAACAAATTGATATTAATATAAAAATCAATGGAAAAAATAAGCTCTAAAATAATCATTCCAGAGCAAAAAAAAATTCTTATAACAAACAAATCAAAAATATATTTGAGCACAGACAACTCAGCAAAAGAAAGCAATGCATTTAAAATTACATTTTTTAAAAAAAAATTCTAAAAGAATTATGCTGAAATTCTTAATTAGAGTGACATATATATTTCAGTTGATTTCAAAATCCCTCACAATAATTTTAAAAAAATGTTTCAGTTTTTATATTTATAGACAGTAAAATAAGAAAAGTAATAATTTAATTTTTAGAAATTTATTCTTTTAAATAAAACAAATTTTTAAAGAAACATGAAAAGTAATTCCATGTAAAAATAAGAAAAATAAAAACTAGTGAAACAATATTTAAACACTTCAATCTTATTTTTCAAAGAAGAATACAATATTAATCTTGAAATATGCCAAAAATATGAAAGAATACTATCTGCCTAAAATGACATTAATGCTATTAAGCATCAAAATTATAATGGATTCAGTGATTAGAATGTCACACAAGAACCATGAGAGAATTATAGATGACATATCTCCAATTTTGAACCACAATCTGGAGGATAAGCACAACAACTGAGACAGTAACTCACTCTCCCAACTTTTATTTTATGCCATGTGAGAGCCAGAAGTTTCTCATTGACAAAGACTTTAGAGGAATCAGGACTAACATTCACAACTCAACTTATACATTTCCAGCCAGGTATCAACCATAGTATAATCTGTACTAGCTGGCAAGAAAATAGGCAATTTTTTTAGGTACATTAGTTCCATTAACCATAAACAAATGTTCAGTATAAATCTTTAAGATCTCATTTACTTATTTCTTGTTATCATATTTTCCTAAAAATATGAAGGGTGTTCTGAACATAAGTTTCATCACTTTTTTTCACACGAAAACTTTATCGCTCTACACATGCATCGTTCTTCCTCCAATGATACTACTTCCATCATGTAACCAGCAATGGGTGTGGATTCTCATGGTAGTTGTTTCATCTGATGTACCATGTGCTCTTTCAAAAAAGTGATGAAGCCTACTTTTGGAGTATCCCTTATATTTATTAGTTGTTTGCCTTGTATTGATTTAAATGCTTGTTTCCATTTAATGATTTTCATACAATCAATTTCAGTATCATACATATTAATGACATATAAACATATATAACATTTAATTTCCCAATATAGCACTTCATGGAATAAACTGCAATAAATATATTTAGTACTAGAAACAATACATATCTAACGGGAAATCTTTTTAATGTCTTGATTTAAAATATGATGCCTTAAAAAAACACTGAATACAATATTTTGAATATCATTAAAACAAAGAAAAGAAATACTTTACCATTAGTTGGGTACCAGGCAAAAACCACCAAGCTTAAAAGTTGGTGCAGTTATCATCAAGGCTAAATGTTGATACAAAAATAGTGGTGGGTTTTATTTAGTAAGTTTAGAGGTGGTTTTTTAAAATAAATCCCTGGTGGGGTTTTATTTAAATTACATTTTTATTACCAAGCAGTAAGAGCTACCTTTTCACATAAACTTCACCAACTTTTAAGCTTATTGTGTTATGTCTGATACCTAGCTAATGGAAAAGCACCCACATAACTTTTTATAAAACATTAAAATAAAATTGATCTATATATTACCAGCTATCATGACACCATCTACTCCAGTTTCTTCAAAGCACCTTTGAACGTCTGCTATGTTATGAATATTGCCATTAGCAAATACCGGGATTTTAACATTGCACCTACAAATTAAAAATGTGTGTTGAGTTTAAAATTTTTTTAAATGTATACTATTTTAAAAATAACTTTTACGTAATATTTAAAAACTCTTCAATAATATTAATTACAATAAAATAACATTACTAAGTAATTCTAGATCTTACATTTGTTTTATCCTTAAATATATAAGTAATGTAAGTAAACATAAAAGTATAATTGTCCACTTAAATTTGAACACATTAAATGTACAACTGAATATTAAAATATATAAATATGCAATCTCCAAAATTGAGTACTGAAAATAAATGCATTAAGTATTAAAATCTTTTCAATTAGTTTAAATAATTCCAGCTTGTTAGATTCCAAAGTCTACTAAATTTGCTTTATAAGTAAATGAAAATTATATATATTTGTTTTTTTTTTTTTAAATAAATAAATTAATATTTATATAATTATATTTTCTTTGATCAAAATCCTTAAAAAATTAAATTACTAAAACAAACAAAATATTTATATAGATACTAAAAAATATTGACCGAAAAAATATTGATTTTTATCAAAGCAACATATACTAAAATTTTGCCCCTTCAATACATTCACTCACTTCACAGCTTTGATATGCTCCCAACTGGCTAAACCGGTTTTTGGACCTTTCTGTTCTTTAGTTCTACCATGAACTGTTAGTAACTAAAAGAAAAAAATTCAATAAAAAATGAATTAGAATGCACAGTTTAACACAAATGTTACATTTGTCATAATGAATAAAACAGAAAAAGTAACATTGAAAACAACGAACTGCATTGATGCTTCAGGTGTAAATTTAATCAGATACAGAAACTCATTCCAGCCTCCAAGAAAATTCTCCTTTAAAATAGACATTGGGTTAATCTGCTCTTCTACTCTCTACATATACTTTCAAGTTCAAAATGTGTATGGATATAATTACAAAACAAATGTACTTATAAAGTAAAATATCAATAAATCACAATGAATTAAAATGTAAATAAATAAAATTAAAAATATAAAAACTTGTATACCAATTTAAAAAGTCTATTATAATGGTGCATGTAAGAATTAGATGAGGAAGGAGATGGATTATAGCTTGAGAAAGCTAGTCAGCTTTCATGATATTTTACCATGTTTCTAGGGATTGCATTGTCTGTATTCTTTATTAGGGTGGAGAGCTTAGGAAGTGGGGTCTATGATTGAGATGTCTTTTGAGAACCAACATTCCCAAATTATCTGTAGAATGGTGACTTTTTTTGAATTTAGTATTGTCATTGATGAAGTTGACACACAAAAGTCCTCATGGCCCAACAGTCTGAAATTCTCCACATATATCACAACTTAGTGACAGATGTTAATAAGAACAAAAGAGTACGCTCTTGTGGCATTGCATATATTTAGATAGTCACACATCTTATGTGGAGTTGTACTGTAGTATGAATTTGTTTCCATAAACTTTGTTTGTTGTATTGTCATTTTACATTTTAATTCTTTGTGAATTCCACTCTCAGTGCTTAAGAAATAATTATGGAACTAAGTGGAGAAGTTTGAGTGCATGCTTACAAAATGACTAACTTGTAACTCAAAGAGATGTTTTGATTCATAATAATGAACTACAATTCCCAAGAAAATTACAAGTGACTGGTTTATTCCCAGCAACCAAGAATAGTAAATATTTGAATTTATATCATCTAAAGGAAAAGTCAACTTTTTATTCTTTGCTTAAATATTTAATATTTTAGTGAATTCTACTAGTATTATATAGCGTTACGAGTTTCCTGTGTTTCCGAGTTATCAGTTCACCAAATTTTAAAATAAAGTTAATAATTTTGAAATTGTACATGAATAATTTTGTTTAGCAAAAATAGAGCTTGATATTTTTTCCATTGACTGCTGGTTCATAATTTAAGTATAGTGTAAGGGAGTGTTACAGTAGGTGAGATTTGTTGCTTACTTTTTTTTTCCCCTTTTCATTTCTTTCTCTTTTTTTTAAATTTCCAATTGATTTAAAAGAGTTACGACAAAGCATTAAGAAATAATAATAATAAAAGTGATTGTGTAAATTCAAAGAGAAAGAAGAATTTTCGAGAAAAAGTATCATTGAATAAGTTGGTAATATTTGGAATAGATCAATATAATTTTTATATTAGTAAATATAATGTTATTTATTAATGAATATTACAGTATAAATATATTTTATAACAATGAAACAATATTGTTTTTTATTCAAATGATGCATTCATACATTTTGTTTTGATAACAAAGTTCATCAGAATATCTTTCTTTAATTGAACAATTTGTATTTTCAATGTCCAAAAATTTATATTCAATAAAATATCTAAGTTTATTAAAATATTTTTGTGTTACAATACGAAATACAAATTTTTAATAACAAAGTAATATTTGATTGCTTAAGTTAAAATGTTTAAATCTGAATTAATTGAATATGAATTGTAACCAATTGATTTTAAAAGTGAACTTAATTATGTAAGTTATCCAAGTTTAAAATAAATTGTGATACAGTAATAAAATATAACTTAATTTGCCACTTCCCCGCCACCTGACAACTTAAATATTCAAAAATTAGAAGGATAGTATAATTTGCTAAAGCCTGGCACGATGATTTTAAAAACTTCCCATAGAACTAAAACATGATATAAGAGAAACAATGAGAGTTATAGATATTTAAAAATTTAATTATAACTTTGAAAGACAAAAATGAACAATTTGCCAAAATACTTTTGAAAAAGATTAGTGGATACTATGGTTCAAGCATTACGAGAACAAAAAGAGACAGGTGAATACAAACTAAAAAAAAAGGAATTACAACTGGAATTAGAACGTATGAAGTTAATACTGACAACAAAAACTTCTAACACCAGAATTACTACAATACATGTATCAACAACAAATATTCGGCATTTTATCACTAGATTTGTAAAAACTACTAACGCTTCTATCTTTCTATTAATATTTGAAAAACAGCACAAAAAGGTCAACATGAAAGAAGTCAATCACAATACACAACTTTAACCTCTATTACCTATCAAAATCTATCAGATCATTCAATGTAAACAAGAATTCAAATTGGAAAAATATCAGCATATTAAACAGATACTATTTCAAAGGTTCAAATTAAATGTTAAGGCTCTGAATAAAACCCACCATATACCAAAGAAAATATAGAATCAGAAGAAGGACTTTGCTTATGAGCTGAACAACAATTAGGAAAAGTGGTTATACAGCTTTGAAATTCAAGATTTTTCTGCCCTTTAAAGATTTGGTTCTCACCAATCGATTTAAAACTAAATTTTCTAGTGTTGTTAAAGAACACTTTACAGATATGTGGGGGGAATCAAAAGTTCCTCAAAATTCGGGCAAAAGTTGGATGATTACAGAGTCGCATGAAATGCAACGAATTATAAATTCCTATCTGCCATAAGAAGCCCAAAAACAGTAAATTCCTCCAGTACACAGACAATGTATAAATGTAATGAAGTACCAAGATGTTAAAAAAAAAAACATTTGGCAATCATGGAGGATGTCAATGATTTGAAAGCAGAATCCCTTTGTCTAGATATGGATGCAGAAAACTTGGTTACATCAAGCTGAAATGTCCAGACTGCAACCCTTCAAAGTGAAATCTATACCACTTCAGTACCATAAAAGATAGATATCTTTTTTTTTCTACCAGGAATGCTATATTCAATTTTAGTATAAATGGAGTCAAAGGAATTGCATTTGTGGACAATGGTGTAAGTCATTCTATTGCTGGTGTGAGCTGATTTTGAAAAAACAAAATTACAAATACCTTTTGCCTGATAAGTTGGTATCTGAGAAAGAAGTTCTACATACAAAGCAAAATGTTTAAGAAAAATCAAAAAGAAAAAATAGAAATTTTAAAACATTGTTTATTGTTTTGCCTGAAGTTAAAGATAATTCCACTCTGCTTGAAATAGGCTTCCCCCAAAAAGGTGTTGCACTTTATCTTAAAAAGAACCACTGTATTTTCTGTGATGATTCTATTAAAACTTACAGTTCCATAAAGCCACATCAGACCATAACTATCAATATCCTGCCAACCATCATAAATATCAGTCAACTGCATGAAAATGAAGACAACAATTAACTGTATCTCAGCATGATGAGCTAGATACATTGCTCAATAATTATCAATCTATTTTTGAAATAGGAGATGAAACTACTCCTTTCATTAAACATAAAATAACACAAGAAACAATCGACCTATTTTGGTTTCTCCCTATCAAATAAATCCAGTCTGGTACGGTTTTGTCCTTGTCATTTAACTGAGGTTCAAAATTATGAGGTCTGTTGCCAACAGCCCTTGTATTGCTTCCAAGTGCACCATCAATAAGCAATCAATCAATTAAGAGCACCCACCTCCAAACTTCTACATCACACCAACAGGAGGACTCCGAACCTCGTCAGATTTAACATGCATCAGCTCTGTTACATAGCGGACCTTTAGTGGCATTCAGGACTCAAACCCATGAGTCAATGGAAACAACACTAGGCAAAAGCTTACAATCATTCCAAATCACTTATCACAGCCTGAAGAAAGAACTAGATTCTATCCTAGTGCAAAGTATTATCAAAGAGAAGCAAGATCAGCGTAAGACTTTCTGATAAAAGATGCTACCAAGCTGCCCAGTAAAATTCAGGTCATTAAGTATGGGTAGCCCTTAATAGTGTCAATCAGAAAAAGACAGTCAAATTCATGCCAAAATTAGATGGATCATCTCATTGAGACTCAGCGTCCTCCTTCTACTTACAAAGCGGAAAATCCAGGCATTCTAGAGGGAGTTCTTAGATTCTTCCTTACATCAGTCCTTCCTCTGTGCAAAGACAATGATACTGCTCAAATAATTCCTCTCAGGAAACCAGATAGGTCAAAAATTAAACTGTGCTGGTCCTCATACAGGTCAATTCCCAGGAACCAGAAAAGAAGTATGACAGATGCTAATAGAACAAGAACAATAGAGTGCCCTCAAGGGGCATTGCACAAATTTAGAGTCAATTTTCAACCTGCATGGAGATGGACTATGGTGCAAATGTTTCCATTATTTCTTTATTTATTGCATTATGTGTTCATTTTATGTTTTAATATGTTTGTAAATTGAGCTCATAAAGCTTAATACATTAATTATAGGACTTTCTGAAAAAAAAAATGAGTATAAGCTTGCAACCTAACATTTCAAAATAGATGAGTTACAACCATATTTCACACATTTGCAAGTCTTTAAAGAAAATTCAGAGTCCAAACCAAAGTTTGCATTCCATGTCAAAATTTGCTTAAATATTTTGCTCAAATTTTAAAGAATTTGAGTTCTGGAGCATTAAGATTCTAAGTTATCAATATATTTAGTAGCAACAGTTCCAAAAAACTAAGATATATTTTAAATTCAAAATCAGGAAATTTTAAAAAGAAGGGAATAAACTTTATAGGAATATCAAAATACACAAAAACAAGTTTTTTAATCATAGAATGTATGTAAATTGAATTGCCGTCTAGAAGTAGACCATTGAATCCCTACAGATGCTCTTTTTTACAATGCAGCAAAGATTATAGTAAACAAAAAGTCATGAAGCTTCATTGAAACAAAAAAAAAAAAATTTAAAAAAATCAAACATTCTTGACATCATTCTTTGATTTAATACACTCATTAATATTGATCCATGAGCGTATTAAATCAAACTTATAAACACTGATTAACAAGAAAATACTAAATGTTTGTAAACTTAATTACACACATTGATTTAATTTCAATAGTATTTATTTAATTAAATAATGCCATGGATTTTTATAATATTATGTTTCCAAGAATACAGATAAGAAAATCATTTTTAATAAAAAATTAATTACATAGAAGTATGTTTAATTATTACTTGGCAGCCAGCAGTTTCCAACATCTGAGCATATTGAACTGTACGTAAAATATCTGGAAAAACTCTTATTTTACAAGTCACTGGGATATCAACCTCATTATGAACTCTTGAAACTATAAAACAAAACAAAAAATGTTGGTATAAAAAATAAGCATATAGCAAACATTTTTAAAATATGTTCTAGTAAATAGTGATTAAATATTAATTAAGTGGGGAAATAGTAATTGTTAAAAATAATTTTAAAAAATAAGAGAGAACAAAATAGATAACTCATTAATATAAATTTACCAAAGTTTTATACTCTGTATGTTTCAGAATTTGGTCAGTTAAAACTAAAATTCATTGTTTCTAATATCTATATGAAAAGCAAAAAATAATGCATTTCCTGAAATTTTTTAACACTCTCTTCTTTAGAATGTAATTTACTTTTTTAATTTATCGCATATAAAACACTTTGCAAAATTTCAATAGAAAAAGGAAAGTTAGACAGTTATTATTACAAATAAGATAAGAAATCATGTAACTGTTTAAACAAAATCAGGTGTTCATTGCAAAAGTTACTTAATTTTTATTCATAAGAATCATTTTATATCAATAAATGACTGCTTCTAAAATTCTACAATATATTTCAGTTGAATATTTAATTTTAAGGAGGTTGTAGTGATTGGCTTTTAATTCCTTTTCTGATAACTAAAAAAAAAATTCTTTTAACTTTACAAAAAGATGAATTTAGAATGAAAACAAAGAATTTGAAAGTAAAAAAAGAAATTACTCAAAAATATATTAACTATACCATATAAGTTAAAAGATGTTACCTTTGAAAGATTTATCTTTTAAAGATAAAATATTTAATTTAAGAGCATATATGATATATATATATATATATATGCTTTATTTAAGACCTATTTTTTAAAGATAAATTTTGTTTAACAAATAAAAATAGCAGTCCTGTTGCTAATTTTTTCCTTTATGTATATCCCTGTGAAAAACATACTCTCCCCCCCTCCATATATGAATTACATCAGTTCGAAGTACTGTAATCTAAGAGCATATACAGCAATAACTGAAAATATCGTAATGCAATTAATCAGCACAACTTAAAGATGAATGCTCTTTTCATAACGCATTCATAAAAAGCAATTTTACAGCTTGAATATTTTTCTACAATTACAACAATTGGATAATACATAAGAGTATATTTGAGCTTCTTTTTTTAGAGCATGCTCTGACATCTCCAGCAAACCATTGGTGCAACTTTTAAGTCAATTAAATATAAATAATAATAAAATAATTTGATAGAGTTTGTTTTTTAATCTCCAGTATTAAAAATTGAGTAAAGTTTATTAATTACAATATAATAATAATTACATATGTAACTAGTTCAAGCATAATGTTAAATTTTAATAATTTAACATAATGATACATCCTTCCCCAACACCAAAGTAAATTTCCGATGATGCCCCTTGACATATCACTTTTTTTTAATCATCAGAAATCACATAAGAAATAGATACAAATTATGCATCAAACCTTTAAAATCATTTTTCAGAATTAACTTTTGAATATTAGCTAAGCAATACAATTATTACAAAAAAAAATTCAATTCTTTAAGTATACTGTTTAAATTTATCTTAACATTTGCATTTTATTACTTGACTTAATTTTATTGATTTTTATATAGTTACAAAAAAAAAAATTGTAACTTTCGATGAACTTTTCCTGAATTATAATTATAAACAAGTTATAATTCAGATCCTAAAATATTGATGACATTTATGTAATTCAAAAATTTAGACAGTTTAGCAATTAATGCTAAAAACAGCCAAAGTATTAACAATGAAAACTATTGTGATTGTTTATTAATGTTGCACTGAGAAGCAATACAGACTTCGTCATTTTGAATCTCCGTCAATACCCGAGTTGACACCTCCTTCTCTAAATTTCCACTCCACGCCAATGGGAGGACTTGGGACCTTGAAATGTTTCACATGCATCAACCCTGCTAAACAGCAAGTCTTTAATAGCACCAGAGCTCGCACCCACAACAGACCAGCCAACCACAATTCTGTGATCATGACCACAAGGCTACCGCAGTCACAATGATGAAAACAAAAAGCTACAGTTTGATAAATGCTCAATGTCATTTGTCAAACTTTTATGGTTATTCAATATTACTAATTAAATTTCCCCATTATTTAAAATCAAAAATTTACCAAGCTATATATTATTAAAGTACTATAACACAAAATTAATTTTGTTTCTAAATGTTAAAAAAAAATGTAGAGAAGGAAACTGTTACCCATTTCTTTGAGCAAGTCCCATTCCTCTTGTAAAAATGCACCATAATGTCCCCGACGAGCTATAGCTTGTGGACAACCTAAATTTAAATCTACTGCATCACAATGGCCAGCAGCAAGTTTACAAGCTTCAACAAAAATATTTGGGTCATTTGCACAAAACTGTAAAATAACAAAAAGCAAAATCTACATCAAACTATATTCAAAACTATTAGAATTTCTAATAAACAGATACTAAGTAATAAAATGGTGATTGATTAAACATTACAGTTGGAAAATTATACATTTTCATTAGTTTACTATAAACTTTAAATTTATAATTTATTGTCAAAGAAAATTCAGACGATCAGACCACTGACATTTTTTTTCAAAGTTATTTCATTGAAAAATATTAATAGGCAGAATAAAACCTCAAAGTAACATTCTGTAACCTTTTAAGTATTCTTGGGGAAAAAACATGTTAAAAGTATCGTAATCCTTTCTGTAACTTTATTGTCTATCATCTGTACAGCATTAATTCCCCATGAATAAAATAAACTAACTTATTAAATTATTACACAAGGTTGAACAGCACATTCCAAACAATAAATCAATTGCAACTTCATAGGATGTGCAATATGAAAATTACTTCATTGTTAGATCAAATGTTGTATTTTCTTTTTCATTTTCTGCGTATTCATTCATTTCTTATATTATAAGCTTCCATTCATTTAACCTCCAACAACTAACAAATAATAAATTGAAACAATTAAAATTACTTTAAAAATGTATTAATCTTGCTTTTAAATGTACTTTTTTTGTAAGTGTGTTGATGCTGCATATCTATAAACATACTAAAGATGAGTTTAAATAGTATTTAATGTAATAACTAATGTTTTATTCCATACATGTGATAAAAGTCACAGTAAAAAGATGTAAAATTGTGTACAAAACATTCATATAATTTATATAATCCAATAACATGCACTTTAAAGATGTAAAAGTTAATAAAGTGATAAAATAATACTTTAATAGTTATGCTCAATCACACCGTCCTATAAAATTACTCTTCATCCTAATTTTACAATAAGTTATTTAGATGACAATGTGATTAGCTGATATTTTATTGTTAAATATTTACATTACATAAAGATTTTTGATACTTGTTCTGTTATAGTGGCATCCGTCAAATTACGATTACGTCAAGTCGCCACCAAACTGGTGAAGCCTATCTTTTGATGCAACTAACTTGGCGATATTTCTTAGTGGCTGGGCGATTGATCATCGGGCACCACTATAACAGACAAATAACAGATTTTTTTTAACAGTGAACAATTATTTTCATAAAATCCTTCCTGTACAATATACAGAGACCTTTAGATAATGAACATATTGTTCAAATCTTCACAAAAACCACTAAAATTAACTTCAAATAAGTAATAAACAATTCTTATAAAATTGAAATAGGGTGAAAGTAAAGTATAGGGTACCCCTTGGCAATTTTAGGGAAAACACTGCAACTTAAAAAAATAGGACATCTAAGTAGTGACGTCATGATGTCAAAAATGAATAGTAAACTTAAAAAAATCAAATTCTAATAAAGAAAATGGCAAATTTAAACATAATTAAATTAAAACAATAGAAATTTTATGAAACAATTAAAAATATTTAATCATAAATGTAATTACACATAATTATAATTAATTCCATTAATACTTATTCAGAATTAAAATTATTTACAATGATTTATAATTATATTTTATAATGTATAATCGGAATCAATAATTATTTATTATTAGATGCATTATTATTATATATTTTAATTATTATAAATATATTTTAATTATTATAAATATATTTATGTATAATTATAAATTATAATAATTATATAGATAATTATAAAATATAATTATTATAATTATAAAAAATTTGGGTCCATTATAGCGGCGCTCGCCAAATTACAATTACGATTTCGCCAAGCAGTAAGATTTATCACCATGTTTGATTGTAAACTCCTAAAATTGCAGTCCTAAAGAAACAGCACTTCATCATTTTAGTAAAATATCGCTTGCCTGTTATCGTTACCGATTTCATATTTTTTTAATACCTATTTTGTTGCCTTTGACAATGTCGTTAACAATTTTCAATTTACCAAACAGCGAAATAGATGATAGTTTTACACATTTCTCAGTGAATCATACATACAATTTTGTAGATCCGTCAACAGGAGTTCACACGCAAAATGTTGAAAGAATGTGGGGTTCCGCGAAATGGTGTAACAAGAAACAGCGCGGCACGGCATCATCTGGAATCATATCTGGCAGAACTTATGTGGAGGAAATATGTAGAGGAAAAAATGCTTTCTATAAAATACTGAACGCAATTTCGAAAATATGGCCTTTTATGTAGATTGATGTTCTAAAAGTTATGTAAATATTAAATATCTAAATTTTTATAGCAATTATTGGAATGAGATTTATCACTAAACATATAAAAGATTATTAAATAAAAATATTAATTAAAAAAAGTTTTATATTATTTATTCGAGTGTTATTTGTTTTCCTACATTTCAATTTCACTCTCCGCTTACTTGGTGATTTTAACTAGCTTGGCGACATTGGCGTATTCTTAATTTAGAGGGGGCCACTTTAATAGACAAGTACCAAAATGTGTTATATATATATAATTGTACATTATAAATAATTATAATATTTAATAATTATAACTAATAAAAACAGATAAAAAGTTACAAGAACTATATAATGTATTTATAAAATATCTCTCATTTTTCAAAAATTGTCTGCCACTTTTAACAAATAGCAATCAAGAAAGAAAACTTGTGGGTATGTAAAAGTTTCTCAATAGAAGAGTCCAACAGAGTCAACAAAAACTTACATGCCAGATTGAAATCGTTATTGCAATCAAAAATTGACAGTCGACAAGGGACACCCAATACTTCCCTTCAACCATCAATTAAGAATATCTATGAAACAATATTGATAAGTGATTTATAAACAGCTTCTATAAATCCCACAACATTAATTGTGGAATAATTTTTCTAAAATTAAATTAAATTTCAGCTATGTAAATTTTGATCCCATTGTTAGAAAAAAATTTCATGAAATGCTTTAGAAATGGTAAACAAATATCAAAAGTGCAATAATTATATATTTCATACTATAAGCTCAATAAATATAAATACATTTTAAAGTTATTTAACTAAATACACATATTATCAGTAATTGCCAAAAAAAATCTGAAAATAATAGAATAAGATGAACACATACATAGTATAGCATTCTCAATAAAGATTGAAACAATACTAATAAAAAATAGTTTCATATTATTGAAGAGCTGATTCTACATATTCTCTCTCTCTCTCTCTCTCTCTCTCTCTATATATATATAT
Organism: Nephila pilipes; assembly: GCA_019974015.1. Classification (NCBI taxonomy): domain Eukaryota; kingdom Metazoa; phylum Arthropoda; class Arachnida; order Araneae; family Nephilidae; genus Nephila; species Nephila pilipes. Next base: position 153,550 of record BMAW01056311.1, read on the forward strand.
ATAAATACTAATATTAACAGAAATTATCAAAATATATATATAATTTTCACTTTCTCTAAATTTTGAAGAATAAAAATTTTTGGAAAGTATTATAGGGATAGAGAAATCAGGAACTCAACTGACTCAGTACCCAAAAAAGTTCAGATGTGAATTTACATTAGTAATAGCTGCAAATTTATATATTCATATGACACTTTACATCGATAACTAATCTAGTATAGTCTGGTGATTAAAATCAAACATAGTTTAATAATTAGCTGGAAATTATTAAATTATATATGCATTTATGTATGAATTAAAAATAATAAATATATTTCATTCATTTAGATACATAGTTTCTTTTATTGAACGAAAGAGAAAAATTTTACCTGCACAATCAAAGGGCGGTCTCCAGGACAAGATAATAAATTTTCTCTTCGATATCGTGAGTCTTTTACGAAAACTGACGCATGTAACATCGGAGTGTAACATAATTCAGCACCATATTTACGTGCTAGCATGCGCCAAGCAAGTTCACTTTGATCAACCATTGGAGCTAAAATTAAGCGAGGAGAGCCTAATTTTTCCCTCCAGAGTTTATACCCACTGTTTTCGGGCATATTTTTATAGCATAATTAGAAAATTCATTAATAAGGAAATATATGCAGACCGCAACTACATTCATTCGCTTACACGATTCGAATTCAATGTTTACAAATAAACCTAATGGAATAGAAAATGTTACAGTGACAGTTACAGTAGTATTTAAATAGCAATTTTTTTTATGATTTGTTAGATGTTTATTACTCATAAAGATTTAATTATGGTAAAATTTTATTAATACAATCAGAAAAACCCTAATAAATCAAATACTAATTATAAATTAATTTTAAAATATCAAAACCGTATTTTTCTATTGTATTAAGAACAAATAAGAACAGAAGTGACTCTAAGCTCTGAGAGTTGAGTGAGTCTTTACCTTTTTCTTGAAATTTCATAACACAAGAGGATTTTCGGGAGTTTGGTTAGAGAATTCAGACTACAAGCTCGTATTTGAAGAGAGTATCTTTGTGTTTCATTAAGCCTTAAATAGACAAAATTCTTAAAATGCGTTTTTGGTTTTGTTGTAATGGCCCCAAAACACTTTTCATTCCAACTCAGACCCTTTTAATTAATTGCTTTATCACTCCTTCAATAGCCTCTTTCTCAGTCTATCATCTCACTCCAATACCTACATCATCATCTTTTCAGCTTTTCATCAGCTGTTTAATATCCTGTCGCCATCCCTCTCTCTCTTATCTTGAACTAGTTTGCTGACATTTTTAGTTTTCTCTTCCTTCTTCAGCTTTCACATCATTAAAAAAAGCTTAAATAATATTTTATTTGTTATTATTGTAATTGTACAATAATAATAATAAATTTTTTTTTATAAAATAATACTCTTATCTTGCTGAAGATTAGACATATTCTATCGAGAGCACTGAGGGGGTAAAGAAAAAGATATAAATATTTCTTATAATCTTATCTTACGATAAGTAAAAAAAAATATTAAAATCTAGTAAAAATTTCATCCTCATTGCAAAATTATTCATTCAATTTCCTATCCTATTTTCTCTCCCTTTTCTTTTATTTATGTTTTCTTTAATTCATTTGTGCATTAAGCACATTTTAATATGCTTGTTTTATTATTAAAAAAATCAAGGCTTCAATATAACACTGAGTAAAGAGTCCACTGGACTGGCTCTCGTCTCTGATTGTTGCGACGTTGTGATGGAGCTTAAACATGTTTTCCTCGGCTTTTGTGAATGGATATGCCAAGTGTACAGATGAAATCAGGGGAAACAATACAAAAATAGAAAAACTGAATTTATCATTTCTCTCAAGTGAGAGCTCAAACCCTTAAAAAAAAGTCGAGTGACCAACAGGATTTATCATAATAATTCGAGTAAGATCTATTGATAAATAAATTTGATCTCGGCAATGCATAAGTTATTCAGTATTAAGAAATTCATCTCGAGACTAAAAAGATAGTGGGAAAAACTACTTTAAATGTTATCTATTTTCAGATTTGAAATGAAAAATATAAAAACATCAATGACATATGTATAGAAATAAAATCCAAGACTTACTGGTAAATGTAAAAGCACTCAATAAAAAAATGGTGATCTGATTTTCAATGTTTTATCAAAAAGGATCGAAGAAAAAAAAATTTAAAAAAAATGTAAGTTATAAGTTCTTATTTTTATGTCTCTCCTAATATAACATAAAGGTTTATTCGTTTGGAATTCAATAGCCGTAATCCAAGATCCTCTATAGGAGAATGAGGATACTTCATTCTTTTAACTTTCATACTACTCCATATAAGGACTTGAGGATTTTTTTCATAACTTTTACATGATTGCAATTGATCATTTTAGACATTTTCCTCCTTTTAGTTACCCTAAATATTTGGGAAAACGATTCAAGAAGGTATTTCATTCTAGAAAGTGTTCAAGGAAAAACAAACTTTCTATGGTAATCAAATGTCATTTTACAGTTTTAAAAGAATATTTTCTTTAACAATAGAATGCAATTACATATATGATTAATGAATATATTTTTAAATTTTTATTAATATTATTGTAGAATACATTTATGGAAACACGTTATACATTGCTTGGAAATTTTAATGAAGTCTTGAAACGGAAAATATATAGCGCTACTGCAGTTTACAAATAAGGGCTCTTTCCATCACATTTTTCATAACTTATGTTAGATTTAGTCTGACATGGGTTCTAAATTAATCCAAGAATTGAATGCCGACCATTTTATATTCTTGAATAGAAGGAGTATTTTGTATAAATTTAAGTGTTGCAAATTAGCATGATTTTCATAGTAGTTTATCTCCTGAGACCTTATGTGTTTTTCCTTTACCTCTTGCTTAGATCAAAACAAAAGCTATGTATCAAGAGAGAGCACTCGATACGTGTGAAGATGAATGAATTTACATTAGGCGGCAAGGAGTAAATGAACTCATCAGCCTTACTCCTCTCTATTCAAGAACTCGACGGTAAATATTCAACAAACAGTTTTCAAAAAGACAATGCATAAATTTTAAAAAATAAAACTTTAGTATTGCGTCAATAAATAAAGTTCCAGAGTATTGTTTTCCAGTTGGAGTTGAACCACAACCTAGGGGCAGTGGGAGGATGTTGAGGGATGGTTAACTCGTTTTGAGTGGTAAGAGATAATAACCACAATTTTGGCAGTGTGCAGGGAATAGGAGCATGTTTTGGCTTTCAAATTGAGTTTTAAAACTCGAAAATAAATTTATTCAATCGATTATCCAATTTAAACTATTTGTACCAGTAAGAAAGCAAACTTAAGTTATGTCTCTGGAACCAGTAAGTTTCATCCTTAAGTTACGACTTTTTTCAGTTACCATCTAACTCACAACTATTCATGTGTATTTACTTTGTTACGAAGAGTTATCTAATGAGGAAATGCAATCACCTTGTTTGCAGGAGCATCTACAAAAAGTTCCTCTTGACAAACAAAATAAAAATTTGTCGTGTTTCACGAACATCAGGGACAAGTATCTAAAGGCACCATTGGTCTCAGGCATATTTGTAATCTCACCACAAAAATGTGACGATGGTTTGATAGCTTCTAATAATGTATTAAAATCAATTGCTAAATCGAAGATGGTTTGGTTTTATTAACGTCACATTAGAAGCAACACGAGAGATATTGGCGACATTCCTTGTAATTTTTAATCTCGGTTAAGTGACGAGGACATCAGAGCTGGCACCCTCCTCTCCTAACTTCCACACCACAACAACGGGAGGACTTTGGGTCCCAACAGATTTAACATGCATCAGCCCAGGCTACACCGCGGGTCTTTCGTGGCCAAGGCTTGAACCCACGACTCAACGAAAACCGTCGACCACAAGTCTGAAACCATGACCACTAGCTAAATCGAAGAATGCTCATACTATCGCAAAAAGTTGATACTTCCGGTTGTCAAGGTAGTTTTAGAAACGGTTTTTCACCGTTCAGTCGTATCCAATGTAATAAAAAAAATCTCATTAAGAACGATACGGTAAGAAGACAAATTGATAAGATGGCTGAGGACGTTGAAGTTTCTTTATGCAAACTTTTCATATCCACTGAATTTTCTCTTCAGTTTGAAGAATCGCTTTGTCAAGTACTGAGGTTTTGTTGTTGGCGTGCGTCCGGTTCCGGTCCGGTGAAGGGAGAGAAAATTATTCTAGAGATACTTTTTGAAAGACGCTTGCTTGCAAATACTATAGGTAAATCCATATTTAATGTCAAAAAAATTTTAAAAAGAAAAAAATTCCTCTTTCACACATTATGTCTGTTGCCCTTGGAAAAAGTTCCTGCAATGATGGGTCGTCATCGTGTGTTCATTGCCCTTTTGAAGAGGCAGGTATTTTAACAAATAAATTTTATTTTTGGAAATAAATGCTGTCTGTGAATCACTGAGTGTTTCACAGATAGCATTTATTTGCAAAAGCACCTCACCAACAGTTCGCATCTGCTCTGAACAAAATTCCATGTAATGCTCTCGGCGATCTATTATTCGGAAAGCTGTATAAGGTCAACGATGAATTAAATCGCTAACTTGTATACACTGATTTTTGCTGGTTCTTCAAAGGTGTCTACCTGAATAGATTCTGAAATCTTTTTCACTCTGTGCTTGAGTTTCTCGAAAAGAGACACATTGTTGCAAGTTAAGATCGATGGTGGCTAAAAAACTGGTTTGTTCACGAAATTCGATAGATTTAATTTGCAGCTTCAAGGCGGTGAGAGCAATTTGATCACAACAAAATCTGTTAAATCTTTTTTTTAAAAAAAAACTCACTTTGTGGAAGCAGAATTTTTATCGCAACGAGTTCATCCAATTTTGTCGGATCTGAATAAGAACAATGAAATCCCCTTCGACGATACATAAGTTTACTGTGCGCAAGGACTTTTCTGATCGTTTTGAAGATATTTTGATCCTGGATGTTCCTCAATGGCTATGAACTCTTTTGTGAATATTGAGTCAATAGAGATTCAGATGGAAAAGGTCGAACTATAATGAAACTTTGAAAGCCAAATTTCAGAATGGCTATCATCTTACAGAATTTTGGCTCCAATGAAATATCAGTTGTCTCTATTCTGGACTGTGGACTATCGTAAAATTTTTTTTCAATTCTCTTCCTACCTCGTAGAGTGAAAATTCAGATCTATGACGAATCTAGTTATAAAAAGAGAGAGAGAGATCGACTTAAAATCGCGCAAACAGTAGATTTGCGCCTTCATTTCACTAGAAATATTGAGTCGAACTTTAAGAAACTGCCTCTGAAAGTACAACCATCCCACGGACATAGGTACTTGATTGTTCCATCGATACAACTTTTTTAGAAGTAAAAAAAGAATTATATCTAATTATGGGGGGAAACTCAAGTCTTCCCCCAACCCTTTGCATTTAGCTATTTTTACAAACAGACTGCAATAAACTGACGGGGCAAAAGTATCGAATTCATCCGAACAAATTTGGTGTGAAAGTCTATTTGTATAAAGTTACTCAAACATTTTGCGTCATAGTTCAATAACCTTCTCCCCTCCCTATACTCTAAATTACGGGATTTTCATAAAGAGGTGCATTGTAAAAATTTTCGCACCTTAGGGGAGCAGCAGCTTTAAGATTGAGAATCACTGTTTTAGAGTATCAAATCACACTGAGTGATTTTTGACGCCCAAGGTGATCATCAGAATCAAGCATCAATTCAATGAGTTGTCATTAACTAAATCATAATGTTTGTTATTGACTTAGAGAATCAGCATTCAGGTTGGTTTTCCCAAGTATGTATACCTCATGCGTTGAATCTTTCAAGGGCAAGGAGGATCGCTGGAGACGTACACTTTGAGGAGAATAGTTCTTACAAATGGAAGTAAGAGGATCTTCACGTATAGCGTTCTTAAATTAACATTTTTTTCTCGTTATTCAACGGTTTCTTCAAACCCGGACAAAGCAGCACTCGAGACCTCGTTATATTCCATGTTTTCAGTGTTTGTACACTGTTTTTACATTACCTTTCAGGGGTAGCTTGTGGCTCAATAGTAGGTTCAGATTCACTCAAAGACTAAAGATTATTGATAAACAGTCTTTCATCGCGTCGCTTTTCCTTTCTTTACTATCTTCTATTTCATTATCTTTTCACTGATTCACTAAATTATCAACTTCTTCCGGATCATAGCTAAAATTTATTGTAGAACAACTTTCACTTGAATCATAGCACTAACATTCGAATCCATGTCATCATCATTGAATCCAAGTTTGGGTTAATCACAATTGTTCTTTTTCTTCGATGAATTACGACCCACCGAGTAGCGGGGCTGATGCACGTTAAATCTGTTGTGGCTCCAAGTATTCTCATTAGTGTGGAAGTTTGGAATGGAAGATGCCATCTTAAGTGTCATCCTCGTAACTTGACCAGACTCAAAATTACGAGGTTCATCGCCAGTAGCCCTTGAGTTGTTTCTACATTGCAACATAAAAAGACAATCGATGAATATATGAACAATGAGTTATCGTTGGAAACTTGTGAATTTATTTCCACTTCAGGTTTATTGACAACGCGTTCATAAAGTTTGTTTTGCATTTAAGAAATATATATACAACACTTTTTTTCCACAACATTATTTTGTTCCTTTTCCCCTTTATATATAACTAATCTAGATTGAAAGATGAATAGTAACTAATCTTTTCTTCACTGGATGTAGCTTTCAAAGATTCTGGAGGGCAAACTTCTGCCGAATTGTAATTGTCAGTAAAGTGCATTTCCTTGTCTTGCATTGCACCTAATTGTTCTACAGCCTTTGTCACCTTTTTTAACGCCTTCATAATTTTCAGACATTTCACAATACAAATCTATTTCTTCAACACTAAACATTCATAGCAATAGATTCAGTTTCACAGGAAATTAAATCATTATAAGCAGTCAAGTTCAATAACAAGTCATTAACTAAATCATGAATCATAGCACAAGCGATAGATGCTGGTTCATAAATAGTATTATCAAGTGATAGTTACTATACCATAAAAAAGTCTTATAGCTTGTAATACGTCTTGCTGTACCCTTGAATTTCTTGATGAATATTGGTATTGAACTGAGCAATAATTTTAGGCTTAGAGAAAATACTATCTTCTGATAACCTCGGAAAAAAATATCTTGTGCAGTGAGATAATGGAAACGTGGTCGTTAAAATAGGTCTGAACCTTAGAAATACTTATTTCGCAACAAAAATTTTCTTAGCATTCACAAGGACTTTTTGGCTGAATGAATGGTATCTAACGTATTCTTCACAACCGAGAAATACGAAGTTGATCAACATGTTGTAGTATCTATCCCTTGTAACAATTACTGATTGCCTCACTGTCAAAAAGGATCGATTATTCTCCAACACGTTATCTAGCACTAAACCACGACTTTAGTAGATTAATCGTACACTCTGAATCATTTACGGATTTTCCTTTTATCAAAAAATCTCATCCAGTATTAACTTTTTCGAGCATTCGCAACTTCTAAATGTAAAACCCTCAAACACCACTATTTTAATATACTTCTGAGAAAATGTAAAAACCGAAGGAAAGTTCACACAGTCCATTCAGATAGGGAGTATTTCTTGTTCACAAAGTCGTTCATGTGAAAATGTTAATCTCCTTTGATTAGCTTGTGAATGAACTTTATACCTTTTGCGACCTTTTGTTGAATACGAGCAAAATAACGCATCCTTTTCAGATAACGACTTAGTCTCTTCTCCGAGTTGGATATATTGTATGAAATTTTTTTAAATAATTTCAAAAATTACATCAAAGGCGTGCGAATGATTCCAAGTTTTAGAGAATGACGTCGAGTATATTTCCTGGTTCTTTAGTAGTATTCTTTATTGCGATCACGCTTGTCCTTAATGTGAAACCAGAGGGGTCTTCCAGTTCGTGGAGCATTCTTTGACAAAACCAGTGTCTCGAAATGTTTAACCAAGGCCAAAACCAAAGATTTGGGTATATGAAAATGACGCACATACGCTCTTTGTAGAGACCAAGGTAAACTACATTGCATATCGGATCATTTTCACAAATTGCTTAGTTGTGTATTTTTCTACAATTACTCATGTAATCCCAAGACTTCAGTTTCAGTTTCTGAAAAAAGGAAAAATAACAAAAGTTATTTACATTTTGAACCATACAGTGAATTTGTGATCACCTTGTATAATACTCTGGATATTTTATATGCTATTCGGTTGGGCATTCCCTACCCAAAACATAGCAGACAAAATTATTTTAGATTACATTTAGAATTTTGAAACAACATATTTTTTAGAAATACTTCAAATTTAAAGATTCCTTTCCAAAAGGGCTTGTTAAATATTCTTTCGAGAATTAATAAGATTTTGAACGAATTTCAAATCATTTCCTACTTTTTGCTATAATATAATTGAACATCTAAAATTGTCAATAATTTTCTGTTTATCCTGCATGAAAAGAATAACTTTAATAAAGTAAAGAGCATCTTTCTCAAAAACACCTTTAAAAAATATATATATTTTTTTAAGCTACTGTTCCTGTACATCCAATTTTTATGCTTGAATATATAAACATTATTTCTAATCTTTTTTAAGAAAAATTTTACTAGATTGTGTGTGATCAATAAAAAAAAAGTAGTAGTTCATCCAGTAATAAGTATTCATCCACTTAATGGTTTAAATAAATAAAATCAGCAACTTAAAATATCCTTTCCCAAGTAAAAAAAAAAAAAAAAAAATTAACGTTAAAATTGCAAATATTCATGCAGTTGATTAAATTTAATTTAAACAAAAGATTTTAAAAACACCTCTAGCAAAGTTTTTTATTTTGGTTATATTCAGTGGTAATTTGATTGAACACAAAAACAAGATTTTTGCATTCATTCATTTGAATTCAAAGAAAAACTTCCCTAACCAGTTATTTTAAAATATCCTGCACGATTACTTTTTTAGATACATTAATCATATATCTGAAGAACAAATATTAGAGTATTTAATGTTTTATGAAGTAAATATTTACAATGCTTATTAAATACACTTTACTTGAAGGGGAATGAAAAAAAAACCTATAATAAAATAATTTTATTAAATTAATCAAAATGTTAAATGGTAATATTTAAAGAATTATGAGTTAATGGTAAAAAATTAGTTAAGATTAACTTTCCTAAAAATAATTTGCTCCTTTATGAAAATTTTTGCACATCAAATTTAATTCATGTTGACTGAAATAAATATTCTAAAATTTAAAATGCTCATTGATCTGTGCTATTTACTTGACTTCATATCCAATAATTCAAAAGATTAAGTAACAAGATAAAGCATATAGGTATAATAAGAAAGACAGGCAACTCTTCTAAATTTCTAACTGAAATCACAGGTAACATAATTAAAAGTTCAAAAAGAAAAAAAGAAAAAAAAAAACTATCAGAAGCTTCTGTCTTTTATATTATAAATATAGTGTAGTAAATCTCTTATATAGTGATCTTCAATCTGCAGACCTTGTAAAGGCACCATTTTATACAAAAAACTACTTTTATATCAAATTGTTTAGCTTTAAGAATCTCAAATGAAATATATTTCACATCTCTGAAAAAAATCTTCGACTTTTTTTAAATGTGAGCCACAAGACAAAATATATATTGCCATACTGCCATAAATACCTTTCATCCTAAATTCTAATTAAATAAAATTTATTTAGGTATTCAATGATTGATATTCTAACCAAATTACAAATAAAACTACATTACTTCCAAACAGAATAGAATAGTGCAATTTCATACATGTAGGAACGGAATTTAAAAAAAAAACTGTTCTTTTGAACCAGTTCATCTACAAAGAGTGAGAATAGTCCTCTGCTAGAAACCTGTTCTGAACTGTTTCCCTTAGCTGCCAAGAGCAAGAAACTCAGTAGACAGAAAATTTGTTCTGTTTCAACTATTCAACACTCACATACCTCTCCCCTCCTCCATCTGTTCAGTGTCCTCGGCATTTTTTTTTTTTTTTTTTTTCCACTTTTGTTTATTTAAGCTGTTCATTATTTTTGGCTTCCTTTTCCATTTACAGTTCCTTCACACATTCTAATATGAAAATGATTTAAAATTCTTTATTTTCAGCAATTATCTCAAATTTATTTATTTTGAACAAGTAAATAAATATGTTAAAAAATATTTATAGTAAGATATTATGAAGACTTTCAGTCTTCTGATAAAATTAGAAAATATTCAGCTTAGTATATGACATTTTAAAAAGCTCAACAGACTTGATTTTTTCTCAAATGGATCAAGTAAGCAAATGTATATATGTAGTAATTCTAGAGTGCTGAATCAGCTTGATTATTTATGAGGAATCTAAAGAACAGATTAACTAATGAACATGTTAAAGACCAGTTCTTAAAAAAATATACAGGAACAACTATGAATAGTTACACTTAAAAGAATATACAGACATTCTTATCCCTACATACAAAGCCTCATTAAGTCAGATCCCTCTCAATCAAATCTCCAGATAACCTGGTTGGGTCTGCATGAAGATTTTTTTCTTTTTTTTAAATTTGAGATGATCTGCAAACTTTCATAACATTTATTTCAACTATGTATTTTGAAAGATTTTCTTTACTGAAATCTTCAAACAGCTATTAATGTATGAAAGAAAAGTGGGTGGGAAGGAGATGACTTTACAAATATTCTGTACACATCTTATCACCAGTGATAAATTATAAACAGTGCTACATTGTTTAAATGGAAAATGCAATAAAACAACATTAAATGTACTCCTTATTATTCACAAAGTAGATGTCTATAAATAATATAGACCAAATCTGCTCAGCATAAAAGTGATTTTCTAGAAGCATGTTCCATATTATTTTTTCTCATTCTCTGATTAAGCCAGCTTTTCAATATCCCAAACCCACTCTGGTCCCAATCAATCCAACTTAAAAAGTTTCAATGTAATTAAATAAATTAAACTTTTTATTCTAATATGCATAACACATTATTCAGATATTAAATTATGAAATAAATTTTAATAATTTATAATAAAGCAGATGAATATTTTTCTTAAAACTTCTAAATGGATCAAAAATTAAAACTAAAGCTAATAATCCAAAAATCTTCCATGAAAAAGCCACTCCTTCCACAAAAAAAAAAAAGTAGATGTACATTTATAGCAAATATCAAAAGAAATTACCCAAATAAAATTTCATCAAATGCTGTGTAAATGCTGCTCTATTAAATTTAAGTAATATATATCAAAATTGATGATTCTTAAATTTATCAGCTCTTAATATATTTTAAGGAAAAAGGAAGAAAGGTTAAAAAGTAACTCCTTATAACCTTAATCAATAATTAGAATGGAATAGGTAACTCAGTATCTTACTACAAATAATGAAAAAGGCAATTATGTTACCCTTAGTTTTAAATTCATTTGTATTTCACAAATACTAATCAACTATTCTACATTATATATAATTAACATTAGAAAAAATTCATTATAGAAATAATGGTGCATCAGACCACTTATTAAATTACAGATAGTAATCAGGTTAATTATAACCAGAAATAAAAGATTAAACAGGTTTAAATTTTTTTTTAATATTACATATATTTACTCACCCTAATAACATATACGAGTACATATATACTCGTATTTACCCAAGGGATATTTGTTGATTCCAGTAAACTATCCATATCCAATTTTAAGGCATTCATAAAGAAATCCACCCATGTCATAAATTCTTTTTAGACAATTCAAACACACAAAAATTATATTTTGTCTTCAAAAATTTACATACAAAAAATTTAATAAATTTAAATTATAGAATTTAAACATAAAATATCCTACTTTCTTCTATAAGTCTGCTTTTTAATATTACTCACAATTTAATTTAACATATTTTCCTCTTTGAATTATTATAACATTGAAACAAATTAAAAGGTTTCAAATTTAAAGAGAAGAATACAATACTGAGGAAAAAAATTCTATTTATTCGATTAGCAAAAATATTGATTCACTGAGTTAAAATCAATACCAACTATAACTGCATAATGAATCATTAAAGTTGCTTTAAAACTAATAGAGTGTAATGTATTTAAATTGTTGCAAAAGTTTCAGAAAATTACAGCTTATTGTAATAAAAGCTCAAATTCAAACAATTAATTGCAATCTATAAATAACCATAGATTTTTCTCTTTTGTACTTAAAAAAAAAATTTTTTTCTTGATTTTCAGGAACCAAAGATTAAATTGACATCAAAGGGAGACATAGTTAATAATATTGACAATGTAAAGAAAGATCTGCAGCATATAATTTTCTATTGCCTTGCCTTGATTTTTTTTTTTTTTTTAAATTACCTTAAGCATAAAGAAAGATAAAATAAAGCATAATCAAAATGTGTCCTTTATTTCAACACAAATTTGGAAAATGTTCTTCAAGTACACAACATACTTGCATTTAAACTTCCAGATATACTGGAAAAGGAAAGATCTTTATCTGTTGAATATTTAGTTATCAAAAAAAGGAGCACTTACAAAGGAATAAAAGCTAAAAAAAAAAAAAAACAATTATACAACATTTGGTAACCAGGTTGTTTCATTGAAATCACACCATCTCTTTATATATGATCGAAGATCTTACAAATCTCAACATAACAGTATGATGAAGCTCATAATATTTGATGGGGTTCTTTTTCCAATAATTTTACTAAAAGTTTTAGTAAAAAAACAAAAAAAAAGAAAATTTTTAATCGATTTGTTAGTGCATGATTTTTTCTTTTGTGCTCCTTAGGGTGAAAATAGAAGAGTCCTGTATTTCTAAGTCATAAATGGCGAAGAACAGTCAAACTCAACTCAAGGTCTTTGATGTGATTCTAAACAGTGTTATGCCAAGACTAGGCCCCCGAAACTTGAATCATAAAGAATTGAGGTAAAAGCTCTTTAAAGCATTATATCACAAAACACTGAATAGGGCATATTGATATACAGTTAAAAAATAAAACCCAATACAAGCTTATACATAACAAAGATGGGTCACTGTCCAGAACCACATGTATGTAACCTCACAATGTCTAATGCCTTTGATCCATCCTCTTGTCTATCATTGTGAAAACGAGGATGTTCAAGTATTAGAGCAAATCACAAATACACTTCCATTATCTTCAGCTCACCCGAGGGCATACCACACATGTCTCCTCCTTTTTCACAAAGGGCTAAACTTGACAAGCACATACAAAGGGAAGAATTATGGTTCCATAAAGGAATTGATCTGATGACCAAGTGATTCTTTGCATTTAGTCGTTGTGGATTTATCGTTGTGTACGAGGATGGCTCTGATGTTGCCATTGTGGCAATCGGATGCTGAAGATCGCTTGCCGTTATTAAGGAGTGAGATGTGGAGTAGGAAAAGGGGACCCGCAGAGCTCCCCCGAGACTCTTATCGCTGGCAGACATTTTGAGAAAGTTTCATGAGTGTGTCTGGGAAGCTTGGAGGTGTGGCTGGTGTGTTTGGTTGAGTTCCATCTTCGCAAAAAATTAATATTAACACATCATAAACCTATGAACTAAAATGAAAAACTAAAAATTCATAGTTTTATATAAAACAACATTAAGCAAACATCAAGTGGAAGTCGGATAATCTTTAATTAGCTGAATACACAACATAGGTAGTATATATAGTATTAATATATATTTAAATTAGTTACACAGAGTAATTAATTGATTATCTATCCAAAAATAAACATGAAAAATTATACACAGTTTTACACATACAACCATATATAATGAATGTAATTGTGTTAACAACTAAGACAGATCCATGTAAAAGCACTTGAAAGCTAATAAAAAAAACAGTGCAAGCTAACGAAAATTGTATAAGAATATACTCTAGAATACATATTACAATTCTCTAACAAAGACAAGTACAATACACATATAGTTGCTTGAAAATACCCAGCCAAAAAAATTTAAACAAGATGAGGAATTACTGTATTAATAGATACAAAAGAAGTTGTTCGCTAATCTAAAAAAGCTGTATCTTTTTGATATTATACTAAGATGAACTCAATTCACAACTTATTTCAGAAATAGTTAGGGTGATTCAAAGAAACAGGCCTTTATTTCAAAAGGTTTAGAATAATATATTTGTATATATTGTAAATACATAATTCTCTTAACACATTTATTATGACATTAAAAAAATTAATTTATTGAAAATTAAGACTAATTCACTAATTTCAACATAATGATATTTTTGATACAATGTATCAAATTACTATAACTCATTCTTATTAATAGTATCCTATTGCAATGTAATCTTGTTTCAAGGACTACTAAATATTATTATTCACTTGTTCAAGATCTGAATACTTCAGAAAGGGGATTTACTTATGACAAAGACAAGAAATTCGAAGGCTTTTTTCTAGTGAATCTGTATAAAAAAATCATAAGAAAAAGACAATATTTTACAAATTCACACCTTATCTTTCAAATCACCTTCAAAAAATGACATACTACAAACTAATAATACATTTAATTCAGATTTTGCAAACAATCTAAAATGCTACAATAATTTAGTATTTTTTTTTGCCATTTATAGTAAATGAGGTATAAAGGAAAAAAGAAATCCACAAACTATGATTTCAGAAAATCAAATCAAAAGGCCAGCCTCCCATGTACACTGAAGAAAATGCTAAACAAATAATATTCAACAATACCAGATGTCAATATGGCCTTCCTTGAAAGAAAAAAAGATATTTCAAATAAATTAGAATATTAATGATATATTTTTAAGATTAGATAAAACAATTTATCCTAAGAATAAATATTTGATAAAAGAAAATATATAAATACTGGTCAATTTCTATCTTTCTAGTAAAAAAACAGCAATACTTCCTTTAAAAAAGCCCCACCCCTTAGTACTATCTTGATTGAGGTATTTTATGGTGCTACTTTTTGTTTTTTTTTTTCTTTTCATAACAATTGTCAACTAGGATAGGCAAAAAATCTTATTTTTCATGAAGGAAAAAAATTGGTTATTTCTTTTGAACTTTGATGACTATGCGTTGTGAAATCAAGAGAAAAATAGCCTTTGTTGCTTTTCCTACAACACCACACATGCATTTTTATGGTGAGAATAGAAACCAGTTATTGAACTATTAACTTTTTTTTATTTTAATTTTAAGAATGGATTTAAATCTTTAGATTAGTTAAATTTTTTTTTGGATATAAAAAAGCTCACAATACAATAATTCTATCAATTTTGTTAATAAATATTAATACATTAACTGTACCAATTTTGAAAAAATGATTTAAGATCATTGATTTAAAGATAAGTACTAAATTGTATCAAAAAATAGATTCTAAAATACAATTTTATTATTTCATACACAAATTACATTATGCTGATACTTGAAAGCAAAAATAAATTTTATAATATGCAAAATTGATGCCTTTAAAAGAAATTTCAAGTATACCTTGTTTCTCACAAGCATTAACAGGAACTGCGTGATAAGTATAATACAATAGAGAAAAATTTGAGATATCTTTTCTAATACATTCTCAGCAATACTTACTAGGCAATTTCTCCACCACATTAACAATAATAATACAACATACCGTTCACAATTTCATTACAATTTTATGAAAACAATTCAACAAAACATCCAGATCTGCTTATTATTAAAAAAAAAAAAAAAAAAAAATATTTAATGAAAATGAAAATGATCTTTTATACTTAAATCTAGAATTGAATTTCCTTCTCAACCAAAAAAAAAAAATATGAATAAAGTAAACATCTTAATGAATTAAAACAATCATATCTCAATATATAGTACAGAATAAACTGATACTACATCACTAAATTCGCTACTCTTGAAATTTAAAAGAAAATGTTATAAATATTTAAAATTTTTTATATTTCAATAACTTAAATAATGTTGACAATCATTAATTTATATCCAAATATCAAACCTTTAATCATAAATTACTTTATGAAATGCAAGTAAAAATAATTTTATCTTAAATATTTTTTTTTTTTTATATATACTATACAACACATATAGAATATACACATTACTTTTTACAATAGAATATGTACATCATGAAATCAACAATAAAATGAACTAAAATTGTCATATTTATATTAAATTAAAATGAATATGTCCATAAATATTTAACAGTTATTGCCCAATTTCTTACTTATATTTTTTTTAGGGAATTTTCAGCAAATTCAGATAATCTTCTTGGCAACAACTAGTTTCAATTCCTTATTAAGGCTATTTGCTAAAAACTTGAAAAAATACAGTATAAAAGATTTGTGAAAATGTCTTAAAAAAATTCAGTCAAAAGTTCTGTGGATGGATATCTGTCAAATGCAACAATTTAGCATTAAAAAGATCATGAATGTTTTAACAGAAAGTACCAATTTTATACATATTATTCAATCATTGACTAGGTTTTATTTAAAAAAATTACATTAATTTCTTCATAAAGAGCTTAAGCCTTTTAAAGTTGCATTGTTGTTCTCAAAATTTCACATTTATCTTAAAGATAATACTATCAAAGTATTTAAAAAAATTATTTTCAAACTTAACAAAACTAAATGCTATTATTCAGATATTCATTTTAATCATAATAAAATTCATAACTCTCATTTAATTATATAAGCCATATAAATTAGAATGTAGTATTTTAAAAAAAATATTAAAAAATCCTCTCAGTTGATGTAACCCATGTTACAATTCTTAATCATTTTCTAAAAAAAATTAAAATTGACAAAGCAATCTAAAAAAAGTGTCCCAATAAGTTTTGAGAAAGGTAACAAGCTTACTACAGAAATTTTGACACATAGAAATACACATGTTTTTATCTTTCAATTACGTTTGTTTCATATATAAAAGTATTATTATATTAAGAAATCCCATATACGAAGTAGTTTTGGCTTTGTATCGACTATCACAAAAGTTTAAAATTGAAAGAAAAGAGTGTTACGAATGAAATTTTTTTTAAATGTAACTTTAATAAATTAAACTAATACGGAAGAAACTTACGTTCACTGAATTGAACTGATTATTCTGAGCATGGTGGGCAATTGGGCAAATTGTTGTTTGAAAAAAATGCTGGTGCCGTCTGTAAAATGAAAACCACATTAACATTTCAATTCTTATTCTGAAACTGGTTGCCAAATATAAGCTCTTAGTCCTGCTTCATTAACACAGAGATAACGTAGATGAGTACCGGTATGATGTAATACCAATATCCTGGTCAGACATCAACATAACAAGATAAGCTTTGTTGTTGTTTGCAAAAAACATACCTCTCAAATTCTGCCAATGAGCGGGTTTTGCAGAAGCTGTTTTGTTTGACCTCTGCACAACCAGCAGCTAAAAAACGAATTGATTTATCATTGTTCCTGAGTGATTCCATAATTGAATTTTAACTTATAAAGCTGTTACACGGAATATATAACAAAGTATATATCCGGTAAACGCTGATGAAATTATGGCTGGAGCAATCGAACGAAGCACAA
>BMAW01056316.1:9582-73890 GCA_019974015.1 Nephila pilipes
TATATATATATATATATATATATATATATATATATATATATATATATATATATATATATATATACTCAACGCACCAAGAAGGAGTTGCATGATTGTAATGAAATTTCGAATGCAAAGACATTTGGACGGAACATGTAAACATTTAAAACTTGATGTTCAATTAATGAATAGCGAGAACTACAGCACAACGGAACTGCGCACTCCGCAGGTGTATATAAAAAGTGATTCTCAATCTGATGGTCAAATTTTCTATTGCGTTGTGATTTAGGATACATTTCAACGACTGAAGAATGTCCTCGCAGCAGGATTTAAGATTATTAAGAACAACTGTCAGAGTTTGAAAAAGGTCGTATCATTGGATTGAAAGAGACAGATTGGGCAAATTTTAGAATCACTTGTCATATGGATCGAAGAGATGCGGCAATTTGAAGATGCTGGAGAGAATAGGTGGACAATGTCAGATTTTAGCGTCATGATGGTAGCGGTGGATCTAGGGCCGCAGCAGATTGGGAGGACAGAGTGATTGTTACATCAGCTGTCACAGCGCCTGATTCATCGTTATCAACCATCAGACGTGTGATCCACACATGAGTGTCCAACATGACCATTCATAGATGGCTGATAGAGCGAAATCTACGCTCGTACCGACCGCTACGCCATCTACCATTTACACTTGCACACTGTCGAGCCAGATTTCAGTGATGCTTGACTTTATCAGGTTGGAATGATGCTGACTGAGGACGTGTAGTGTTTAGCGACAAATCTCGCTAACAACTGTGTCCTGTCGATCATGGAAGACATGTCTGGAGACGCCCAGGGTAGCGTGTCGATACTGCTTTCACCACATAGGCCCTCAACCAGGAGTTAAGGTCAGGGGGAGGGCATATCCCTTGATACTTGGACCCCTTTGGTCGTCATTAGAGGCACACTTACAGCTCAGCAATATGTCAATAATATTCTGAGACCTGTTTTGCTATCGTTCCTTTTGCAGTAAGTACCCTGGCCTTACTGTTCAGCAAAATAATGCCTGACAACATACAGCACGTGATGCTATGAACTGTCTTACAGCTTATCAAACACTTCCGTGGTCAGCCAGATCTCTCTCCAATAGAGCAAGTCTGGGATATGATTGGAGGCGACTGCATCTACCAGGGAATATTAATGACCTATCCGACAATTGGAGCAAATGTGGGAGAAATGCCCCAGGGGACTATCAGGGAGCTTTATCACTCCATGCCACGTTGTGTGGAAGCTTGCATCCAAGCTAGAGGTGGGTCAACACCTTATTGAGCTCGTTACTTTGTAACTACGTAACTGTGAAATAAATCATTCAAATTTTCTAAAATTTTATAATAATTTTTTATTATATACATAATTTTCCTATTCACCAATTTTTGTTTCTATCGGACAACTCCTTCTTGGTACATCATTTTTTTGTTATACAGTGTATGTGTATATATATATATTGTAGTTTCTAGAATTAGTGAAAGAAGGGTATTTTTTCTTTGTGCAAAACTTGTAATAAAATGTCTAAGAAAATACGTTATTTTTAAATAATTTTAACAAAGTTTTTCCAAGTAGAACGTATGAAACTTTCTTACTCTAGCTAATTTTCGAAACCTTATAATTTCCAGGACTTTTAATTTTATCATTTTGAATGGAAAGGAACACTGATGTATAACATGTAACACTCCTCTACCACCATTTCCTTTTGTTGTAGTTTATAAGTATTGCTAGAGAATCACTAAATAACGTTGATAAATTGAGAGGAGATCAGATAATGAAATTTTTTTATTCAAGTTATGAATTCTTAGTGATTATCTTTCTCTCGCTGTGGATAACTTAACAAAACCTGTCTTCTCTAACCTTTCATTGAATCAAATATAATTCTTCATACCAATTCTATCGGGGCCAAAGCCTTCGTCGACCAAAGAATGAGGGTTCGAGATGCTAATCCTTTGTCACTCCAACTCTATATTGAACGCATGTCGATTACCGATGTTTCACAAAAAACTTTATTACGCACTAAACTATCGACTACAAATCTCAACATTATATTCTACGTAGCTTATATATGCATCACCTAAATTCTTTTAATTTAACTTCATAATTGTAATCTAATTACCGTTTTATTCATTATTTCTAGAGATTTTTAATTGAAACAAATACATCCGAAGATCCCAAATGTGTTGATTAAAGGGGATTTATAAATTTATTGGTTTTTATTATATAGAAGCAATAGAAGCAGCACAGGGATTATTAGCGACAGACCTCGTCATTTTGAACCTCGGTCATGTGACGAGGACGACACCTAAGCTAGTACCTGCCTTTCCAAACTTCCACATCTCACCCTATGGAGGATTTGAGACTTCGACTGATTTAACATGCATCAGCCAGGGCTACACGACAGGTCTTCAGTGACATCAAGGCTCGAACCTACAACTCGAAGAAAACCGCAGGCCCCGAATCCCCGACTATGATTGCAAGGCTACCGCGGCTACGTTTATTGAAGGGGGAAACGTGTTAGTAATCATATCATAAGAATATTGAAGGTATGTACCTACCCAAAAATCACAATTTTCGTGAAAAGTTTCGAAAATGTATTACTTTTTTATTAAAGCTCATATATTTACGATTCCAAAAACGGCTTGCATTTGTTTCAAGGGTGGATAGATACAAAGTTATAGCCCAGATTTTGAGGCGGAAGTTCAATTTAAGAAGCGAAATTTTTCCCAAGACTAAAACTAATCCTTAGGAATATAAACTATACATTTGAAATATCTGTTCCTTCTTTTTTAAACGATGTGAATGTACAATAAACTTTTTAAATACATAATTTAGCTTTACTTATTCATTTATTACAGTTGTAGGTGCAACTATTCTATTATTTCTCTTAATTTTGATTTATAGATTTGCATTTCCTGGAAAATTGCAATTTTAATTTTGTTTTTGATAACGAAGAATCTCATTTCTTAAAAAGTATTTCGCATATTCGAATGAAATTTTACCACAATGTCCTGTATATCTCTAAGTAGGCTGTGAATCTCAAATTCTACTTTTACGTTTATAACTATTTATTTCGAAGCAATTTTTATTTAAAAAGGAGAGATATTTTTTTTTGTAAAGTCATGTTGTATTTATAAGTTTTAATATAACTCAGTAAATTTAAGAGGTAACTGCATTTTACTTCTTCACAACACAGATATATATATATATTAAATATATTATTGAAACAAAAAGTGAAATATATTAATTAGAATTTGTTATATAAACTTAAGAGTAAATATGCGAGTTTTTACTAAATTTTAACCAAAAATAGCAATAGTTTGAAAAAAAAAAAAAAAAACGTTTATGGAAAAATAATTTTGAATTTACCGTTTTAGAAACCATTGTAACTAAAAACATAAGTGTTTCACAAAAATTTATTTTCTTTGAAAAAAGTGCTCGGAAGGTAGGCCCATACCTTAAGTTAATGCTTATCTGTGCATGATATGATTAAATATTTATGAAGTCTTATTAGTTACTCCAATGACATAAAAACAATAGAATTAAATATTCTTAGTTATAACTCGAAATATTAGTATGAAATATTCGCAACTAAAGGAAAAAAAAATCTATATACTTCTTTTCCGATTGGAAAATAAGAGCTTTTTAAGAAAATAAGCTTTCAAAGATCATTGACAAATTAATTCTCTCCCTAAAGTATAACTAACACCTTTATAAGTAAATTTATGCAGAACGCGTTAATAACTTTAAAAAATGTAGTCATTCACACCTTAATATATCCTAAACAGTGAATAATAATAGTAATACTGTTAGATATGACATAAATTTAAGCCTATAGATATCTAATTTAAGATTAAAAGTCTCGATTTACCCATTGAAACCTGGAATATCCAATATATATATATATATATAATCCAAAGCATGGTACCTCTATCGCATGAATCAAATGTCACTAGGCATCGAAAGGGAATTATGGATTAAGTTTCCTTGACGAAACCAATGCCCTGTGGAAGTACCTTTAACAGAAATAAGTCTTTTGTGTCTCTATAAGGGGGAATCATGAAAGGTCTTAAATGTTAATCCGCGTAACGGGGAGATAATTAGAAGCAGAATGCACACAAAAACAACAAATCAGAAATGACCCCGGCATATTTTGGGTATGAGAAAGCGAATAGCAGCGAAAGAGAATAAACATCTGTAAGCTATTCGTGATGTTTCTTAGCAAATGTATAATACACATTATTAAATTAATAAAATAGGGATTATTCAGAAGAAAACCCACTCATTTACTGACACGTTTAAATTTGCTGCCGTATACCTCTTTTTAACAAGCTGCTTAAGGATGGCTTTTGTGCGAGGAATGTTCCGAAAGTAAGATTCGTCATTTTTTTTGAAATAGCCCATAGTACAAAAGATGAAAAAAACAACCGTCATTAGAATCCTGATCCGTTGCTGATTCAACGATGGAAGCACCTTTAGTGGTGGATGTATTACGCATGCGCAGAACGACGAATAAAATAGGGTAGCAGCAGACCAGTGTGCTCGAGACGTGACTGATAACGTGGTCGGCAATGAAATGTGTGCTATAAAACGGTATGAATAGGCGTGTGGGACCAGTCATCTATGAAAGCTCATAGATAGCGTATGATAAAAAGGCAATGTCTCATCGAACGGTTGGAATTGCATGCTCTGTAATGGAAGATAGATTGGGGAAGATGAAGATCGAAGTGGGCATCCCGCCTCTTTTACAAATAAAAACAACACTGCTGGAATGTAGGACATTGTGTTAGCAGATAGGAGCATAACGTTGTCAGACGTTCCATACCGTGTATTAGTCGTGCTCAGGTCCATCCAAAACAATGCTGAGGGGGAGCAGGTAGTGTGGCAATTCCTTGCACCGCAGGCCAAAGAGTTTTACTACAGTGATTTCTTAAAATTGATTGCATGCTACGACAAATGTCTCAATATTAATTGCGACTATGTCGAAAAATAGTGCAGGGTGTGTAGTTCATGATGAAATGGTTTATTTTTCTATGCAATTAATTTTCCTTGTGACAAAAATGACGAACCTTACTTTCGGAACATCCCTCGTAGAAAGTGACTTGAAAGATTTCATGTAAAAATGAATGTATCTGAGCCGTTTATTTTGAAAAAAAAAAAGTGTAAGATCAAATCCCAATACAACCAAGATGGTTATTTAAATATTTACATTGCTACGTTATATATATATAAGGCAATTTGTAAATAATACATTTAATATCATTAAAATTTTGTAATGAAAAATTAACAGAATTTTAAAATGTTTCTTTTAAAAGTGGCTAAATGTCCCATTAGAAGAGTGTGAAACAGATTTAGAGAAAATCTGCATAATCTACGCAGAAAAATCATAAAAGATAGAGTCATAAGGTTTATTATAAGAAATCATTACTTAAGCTAATGGTACATATATGTTCGACTGCTTGAAATAATATTTTTAAAATAATACTTATTCCATAAATTATATAATTTTAATATAATATTAACACAAACAAGCAAGTGGAAATAATAACCAATGCGATAAAATTTAGTAATTGTAACTAGATTGAGGGTACAGTCCACCCTCTTCTAAAGTTTCCTGGTAATTTAACAATTTATCTTATTGTAATTTAACTATGGTACGTTTTGTAATAACACAACCTATGTAGAAAAACCAACAAAATTATTTTAAAGACCTTCGGCATACGCAGTTCAGATCTGAATGAATATTATAACTATCAAAATAATACATATTAATTTAAACGCAGCATTGCTTTAATTAGTGAATAAATGATGGAAATTTTTTTTTAATTTCTATAAATGACAATTCTTTGGATACTTTTTTTTAATTTACGAGAGCATAATTTCTTTCAATGGATTTAAGATTTGAAATAAATAGAGACTCTTAGTAGAAACATAAATAGAAAAAAATAAGTAGAAACGTTGATTCCTTAATTTTTAAAGAGGCTTAAGTCCATTTATAGCGATCAAAAGAAATTTAAGTCAGAGCTTTGGTTATTTTTTTGATTTGAGAGATTTTACTCATTTTCCAATATTTAAGAAATGGGAAATAAGTTATTGTTCATAATGATCAATTTATTATTATTATTTTTAAACAACATTAATTAGGTTGATAAATTATACAGTTTTTGAAATTGAAAAATATTACACTACACCAGTTGACAATATTGACGGCCTTAATATTGGAGGACGTGGAAAAACATGTCTATATATATATATATATATTGGTGTACAATAATTAAGGACGAGATGGTTTTTTCAATATAACGTCATGCAAATGCTTTACAAATTAACACGAATAATACCATAAGATCCATGAGCAAAAACTATTAGTTTAGTTTAGTTTTTATTAACGTCGCACTAGAAGCAACACGAGGGCTATTGGCGACGGACCTCGCAAAGTCCTCCTCGTACCCACAGTCAAGTGACGAAGACGACACCTGAGCTGGTACCCCCCTCTCCTAACATTCACACCACGCCAACGGGAGGACTTTGGGCCCCGAACAGATTTAACGTGCATCAGCTCCGGCTACACTGCGGGTCTTTGGTGGCCAAGGATCGAACCCCTCGACTGAACGAAAACCGCCGGCCGCGAGTCCACAACCTTGACCACTAGGCTACTGAGGCCCGCAAAAACTACTAAAAAAAGAAATCAAAAGGATAAAAAGGAACTTTACTGAAAAAGTAGCATGGAGCACAATGCGACTGAAGGCCGAAACATCTATATCATAGATGTCCAAACTTGAAACACCCAGCTTTTAGTAGGGGATATGATTTCCCCTAACCTCTAAGCAGGTTTCACATCGTGTGGTCATGGTGAGTATGAGGTTGTCATTGAGCTGTTGAAGCATTGCTGCCTATTCGTCTTGTACCACCAATCGGTGCTCTGGAATCGCTAATGGTGGTAAGTTACGTGCTGCCAAGATCTCCCTAGAAAAAAACTCAGACATGATCGATGAGATTTAAATACGGAAACCTTACCGATCATTCCCTGCTTTCAATATCCTCACTGTCCAACAGCTCTTCTACAGCTATTATGCGATGAGCTGGCGCATTGTGGTCAATGAAAAGAAATTACAGACCCATAGCGTCCTAAAAAGACGCATATACGAAGGAGATTCTCGTTACAATGGTGGGCCAGGTGACCGAACCTCCTTCGAAGATGTGAAGGTCAGTATGTCAAACCAAGTACGATGCCTCCCCAAATCAGAAAACCGAGAATTTCAAACCAGTCTCTTTCGATAATGACGGAGAGTTTATTGTCTGCTACAGATATGTATGAGTTCAGAATCACTACTCAGATTACACCTGGTCTCATCTTTAAGGAGTACTTTACCCCCATTAATTATCAGTTCAATTCTGGAGTTCCGGCACCATAGAAAACGCTTCCCCCAATGAGCAGGAGTTAAATGCCGTACAGGTCGTCGAACAAACAGACAACCACTGTGCAGCCGCTTGGCCATGGTAAGACATGATCGTCTATGCCATATGTCTAGCTATTTCTCCCGCCTGTTCTTTCTGGCCTTTAGGGCAATATACTGGTTGTACACTGGCCTGGTTGCAAGTAGACGATAATTGCTGAACTGTCAGACAGTTGTTCCCGTAGTTTGAAATCTTCTCCTAAGTCGTGAAACGATGCTGTGAGCAATCTCGAACTCAGCAGCTACACTTGTCACACTTCGACGTTCTTCTATCTCTCCAATGATTCGACCTCGAGTAAAATCCTTCAAATTTAGTGAAACAGATTAAATGTTTGACATTTCACACTTATATAGCAATTCGACGTCGTTTATACCTTATATATACAGAGTAATCGCTTTCCCAGAAATACTGAGCTTATATCGCCGGAGTGCTTTATTCGACTCCGATACTCCAGCATTACGTATAGCTGTATATCGGCGTATGTGTTACCGTACTTTACCCTAGTTAATCTCTTAATTGGTGTTTTAGTCCCCTCCGCCTCTTCAATCTACTGATATGCTAATTTTTCGACTTCGTACTTAATTTTTGCACACAGGTGTATATATATAAATTTATAGTTCAGTTTTATACAATCATGTCTATAAATTAGGGTTAATGCCAGCTCCGGCAAATAAATGTTCAGAAACAAAACAAACATGACTTATTCATAAATCCTATTTATTAAACAAAAGATAAAGAACAAAAAGATTGTGTATGTATATACCCTTCATAAAAACTAAGTTTTTTTGCACTCGGGTGCAATTACAAAATACATCTTCCTTACAAAAATATATCATTACATGTTTGGTATGAAGCTTAATACCTTATATGTCTCCCAGACGATGAAATATAGTCCGTGCAAAGCCTAGACATACTGAGCATAAAATTATCGAACTGATCTTGGGGATGATTGCTCCACTAAGCGCGCAATGCTTTCCGAAGTTCATATACACATCTTGGAGGTGTTGACAGACTGCAACTCGTCGGCCAAGCATATCCCACACATGCTCTATTTGATTCAAGTCAGGTGCAATTCTGGCCATTCCATACGTTTAATATATTCAGACTGCAGGCATTCGTTTACAATGCTTGCACATCGAGGACGAGCATTATCATAAATAAACCCAAATTTTGCACCCGTGGCATCCCTAAACAAATATACATGTTTCAGAACGCCATTCCGATAAATGTGACAGATCATGGTTCCAATTTGAATGTGTAGATTAATTCTGGAGTCCAGTATAATTCCACCTCAAAGGATCAATCTTGCACCACCGTAACGGTCTTGTTCAGTGATGTTGTCTTGGTGGTAGCTGGTTCAAGGCATTCTCCATATGAAAACCCGCGGGAATCAGAACTGCAAGTAAAACCTGGACCCGTCGAAAAACATCACATAAGCCCACTGTGATGATGTCCGCATTGTATATTCTCTACTCCAATCTGGAAACAGTGAGTTGCCATGAGCGAAACACATCTGAAAGGCCTGCAAGCATATAAACCACATGTCTCAAACGTTTGCACATGGTTTACCTTGAGTCTTTCGTATCCGTGGCTGAAGATAGCTGAAAGAAGCAAGGATGCTATGCTCCGTTTGCTTCTTTTTGCAGTTACAGCCAAAGAGCGGTCGTCATTTGGCCTTATAACTTGGGAGCTACCTGTACTGTAACGTTTAGTGACATTTCCATCATTTTAGAATCGTTGCCAAAGTTCAGAGATAGCACTTTGGGGAATTCCAAGTTCCCCGGATACTTCTATCTGAGTACGCCCACATTTAAGCCGGCTGATAATTTTAATACGTAAAAAATCATCCATACATCCATCAGTGCCATTCGGTTATGGCATCTAGCTATTCAGTTATGGCACTAAGCGGCTAACAGAATGCTTTAGAACTATTTTATTTCTTTGATACTATTCCTTATATACAACTCTCTTATACTCTCGTCATTGTGACAACTATCGGCGTAATGTGATGGATTCCCGTAATTTGCATAATATTCATGAAGATGTGTGCAGTAATTCTACACTTAAAATTTTTACTTTAGATTTTTATTTCCGAGTGATTCTAAACTATCCTTAATTTATGAACATGAGTATGTATATATATATATATATATAAAAAAACTAAATTTATGAATTTAGTTAAAACTTAATTTATGAATTAGAGTGAAGGTAAAGATCATTTTTTAATATTACAGGAATTTTAGACGCCAAATGAGTTTGATATCTTTAAATACATTAGAGCATTTTTATTACAGCACTAATTACATCTAATTACTCGGTGCGAGAGAGAGGAAAACTTTTAAAATAAAAAAAAAAAAATTCGATAAATTTGCATAGATTCAACATCCATTTACCTCTAATGCTCCCTCTGAATTTATTTCTGTATGTTAGGAGATGGAAATCTTATCGACTTGAATTTTGAATGTTAATGAAATGAATAACAAATGATTGAAAGAATTTGCAAGCACACAAGTTCTAAGAATTTTTTTTATCTCTTGCTATATAATTGTAACACTTTTGTTCAGTTCGGCTACTCGCATTTTGTTCTACACTAACTTCAGGGACATGTAATTTGTTATACATAAATAAAAACTCGTCTTAATCAAAATAAAACGTGATTTGTTCCAATAAGATGAAGGTAAGAAATGAAATGAATTGAATTAATGACGGGGTGATATGTAAGTGGAGCAGAACTCAAAGTGATGCTCTATAACTGATAGAGAGTAATCTGTAAATGTCTATATGTTAGAAATTGTAGTGATTTGCATAGCTGACTTTCTGTGATTAAAATCGATTATTAGTGATTCCTAGTTCGAGCAAGCTGCGAAATTATCTTGAACCTTCAATAATTGAGAAATAGTTCACTCGGCACAGGTGAATTGATAAGCTAGAATTTTAATATTTAATACTAAATTAGAATTCAGTCGCTTTTAGTAAAAGCAAATATTAATAGAGAGTCTTAATTTAAATAATTATTAATAAAGTAATTAAGTTCTTGTCTCGCGTCTTCATTAAATTGTGAGCCTATTATTATCAATACTATTTAAAATATTGGGATGTGAAGTAAATAATCAAGAGCTGCGACTCCATTATTTTGAGTAGGGTGAGGCAGGAAAATCTTAACTCGAAAAGGAGGTAATGAGTAGAAATTGTTTGCAAATTACTGCCTTAAATATCTCTAAATTAAAATATATGGACTTGGGTCATTTTCCGAAGAAATTGTATTAATTCTTATGTGCATAAATAGTTCTAATGGCAAATTAAAATAAAATAGCACGTAAAATTTGTGAGTTAAAAATCTCAAATTTTAATAATCAAATCAAATTTTATTCAGAACTTTTTTCTCCAGAAATAAAAATCTTGTTTTTAAGTACTTTTTGTAATACGATCCAAAAAAAAAGTTTACTAAACATGTGCAAAAATAGCTTGTTTTATAAGTAAATGCAACATTTAAATTAAGTAGTAAAATTGTATCAAAAAATAATAAATTGAGGGAAATAATAATTTATTGTAGGTATATACATTGCAAGATTTTTAAACATATACAAATTTTAACATACAGTCTTAGCTAACAGTAAGTGTTTAAAACAAAGCGCATATTTATTTCAAATTATTAGTTAAATAACCATTTTGAACAAGTGTCTCGCATCATACTATTAACTTTGTTAAACAAAAACATCTATAATAGCTTAAGGATTTTAATTAAAAGTTACATAATTTCTTTAGAGTTTAAAAATATTATGAACATCATTTAAAATTTAATTGGACAAATAAAAAATTGAAGAATATTACTCAATATTAAAATTGCACTTTAAAAAAATATCAATAAAATACACAAATTACTTCTGCATTCCTTTTTCCTGAAGATTTCTTGAACATTTCTCGAAGTTTCAGTAGATTTTGTTAGAAGTTAAATGCAGTGTAATTTGAAACCGACAAATAATGGAATTTTTTTATTATTTATATGTAAAAGTAACTGAGCATTGCAAAACATAAATATACATAAGGGGAGAACACTGTTACTTCTTAAGTGTTTGATAAATAGAATCCTTAAGAAAAAAGAAAAGAAGGGAATATAACATTTATCAACATGATTTCTTGCATTTTACTGTTCAGAAATCAAATCGAAAAACTAAAACTACATTTCTACTTGTTTTATTTTCAATTCCCCTTGGATGCGATAACATGATTTGATTCAAAATGCCTTAAAGATAAGAATTCCACAAGAGAATTTCAAAACTCAGCAGTTTCGAGGATTGAGGAGTTTCAAACAAGTTTTTGTACGTTAAAAATAGGATGAAGGAGTGTTTTTGAAAAATCCCGAGGCAAATCTTTTATTATCACGCGAAACCTTTGATCTTAGCGAAAGTCTTAAGGCAAGGAAAACCATTTCATTCTTTCTTTTTAGTTCAGTAGATACAGTGTACACAAAATTAATAAAGGGGAAAAAATCTTTTATTTCGTATTTTTTTTACTATTTCATAAAATAATATATAACCAACAAACTCTTAATGGAGCAGTTAATCGAGTGACACATTTTCTTAAAACTTATTTATTTCATTTTTAAAATGAATGACAAGTAAGACATTAAACAGTGATTAAATAAGAAATAACGAGATTTCTTCTATGAAATTTATTGGGTATATAATCGTAAGGAAAAAAAAAACAGCATTTAGTAAAAGTATCCAGTTTCAAATTTTAAAATTATACAAATGAAATACATAGTAGCTTTTTGAGCTACAACAGAATGTAAATCTTTGTGATAAAATTTAAAGAATTCATGTTATGCTATGTTATGTATTTGTTTGGTTTGTAAGCCAACATGCATAAAATTATTAAAATTTATACATAAATGACCTTTACTTTGAAGGATAATATTCATTCGAAAGTATTCCAACTCAAAAGGTATAATTTGAGGAGGAATTCCGATTTTATTTGCAGAAAAAAATGCAAAGTTAAACATTATTCAGAAACCTGAAGCAGAAATAATTTATTGTTTTAAGCTTTTCATGTAATTCTTTATGAAATTTAGTAGCTCAAAAAATTAATTCAGCTGAAATGAGATTAATTTTCACTAAACAATTTAATTTAAGACAACTTTTAAATTTGATTAACTATGTTTAATATTATTTCATGAGACTGATATAATACCATATTTTTAAGTTAAAATAGCTTTTGTATTACTTCTAAAATCTACATTAATAAACATTCAATCAAATTAAAAATTGTTAACTTAAAATGTTTTCCGATGGATTTTGGAATATTATCATACTACTGGAAAAGCTATTGAGCCTCAAACATTTTTAAACAGTCTACTTATGGTGAAAATATTACAATTTATGTAATAAGTAAGATGTTATAGTAAAACTGTTGCATTTTGAAAATAAGAATAAAACAGATATTTTTATAATGCGACAGTTTAAGCTTGCTAATGAAAGCATGCTTTTTTGAAAGAAAATAATGTTCAAAAGTATGAACTTGTTTTCGCTGTAAAAAGTGTGAAAGGAATCATGCATTTTACATGGATGTAATTAACATTTACTGCAAGAAATTTTGGCTTTTTATAATTAATTTTTAAAATAAACATAGCATTTTGTAGAAATGAAAAGATAGAAGCAATAACATTTTTTTATATTTGAAGTACAGGGAGCTACAAGCATTTGCATTAAAAAGCACACACTCGATTGTAATCATTTTTGATTCTTTTATGTGTTGATTATATACATATGGAAATAAAATTAATCTTTAAAACCAGAAGGGAAATTTAATTAATTAAATCTCACTCTTGGGAAATAAAATGTATGAGTTTTACTAATTGAAATAGCAAATTTTGAAATGTATTGCATAAAAATGTCTTTTGCATTAGAATAATTAATTTACAATAAGTTCTGAAGGCATATTTTGCTGAAGGCAAGTATATTGAAATTGTTTCAAGTATAAGAAAATTTTATTTTATATAAAATTAGTGACTTTTTCATATCTTTATTGCTTTCATAAAGACAGATTTTAACATTAATCAATACTTAAACATTACGCTTTATTAAAATAAATTTAATAAGTTTCTGAATGTCTTGGAGCGAATATTTAATACTAAATTAACATAACGTTTTGCGTTATTGTTAATACTTTAAGGATAAAATACTAATGGTACTTTGCATATTTTCTAGATTTCATCTGATCATACAAATATACAATTGTTTGTAAAAAAGGTAAGTTGGCTGAAAAAAATCGTAATACTTATCACTTTTATCTCAAAGCATAGTAATTGTAATTGGTTGTGTTTAGGAACAATTGTGTTGTTCACCACTTTTCACATAATTTACACAAATGTCTAAGAAGTTTAATCCACTTTTTTCTTATGAAAGAGTAGTAAACACTTTATTCTCTTTCTAAAATAGACATAATTAATCTCTCAAAAAATAACAAATTGCAATGGAGTTAATACAAACTTCTAGCATGATGATGAATGTAAATTGTGATCTTCTTCCATTAAATTGAATTTCAACTAGAGATTTTGGTCTTCAATTTTTTTTTATTATAAGAGGCTTACGATTTTCCAATATTTGTAAATATTAAAAACAAAAGTTGTTATCAATAATAATTAATTTCTGAACAGATATAGGTATATAATCTACAATCACTTCTTCGTAATGAAACGTTATCAAACAATTGGAGAAACAATTTGAAATGTCAAACGGAAATATCAAATGACGCTAATGTGTAATTTTATTTTCTATTTGTTAGAGTCTACCTAAAGAGGTTTGTAATAGCGGCGATTGGAGTGTTAATGTAGTAGTTTGTTGTAATTTGACAAAAGGCCCTCGAAAGACACCCCAGAGAAATAAGAGAACGAAAGCATACTGCCTATTTTGAGTTTCTTGAGGATTATGTAATCCAGAGCATTTAAATAATATGTAATTGTAAATATTGTAACTCAATATTAGAGAGGTTATTCCTTGAGAGTGCCATTATTTTAGAAATGCCACTCTGTCTAAATTAAACCGAAGATAAAAACAAATGGATCTAACATTCGATAAGTGAAGATCTAACAATCAGAAGTGGGATGAGGATTCAAAAGCGATATCGAAAGCTTTGGTTGAAAAAGTGAAAATTTTGCGATATTTTTTTTGAATATTAGGATCTGAAAATTTTGAGATAAATGTTTTAGAAATATATGAAACTTAAGATTATGTTTCGCGTGTGGAGTTCTAAGAAGCAAAATTGAGTTTTTGAATTTGAGAAGGAAAATCGTGGGTTGCACTTTGAACTTAGAAACATAAGGCCTGAGAAACTAAACGGTGCTTTTAAAGATAATTGTATGCGAAGATTGATTTAAAAGAAAAATGACTTTTTTGCTGAGAAGGAAAAAAAGTAGATATGATGAATTTGGTGTTCCGAATAGATGAAATTGTTCCACCCGATTGTACAGTTATTGTATTAAGGAAAATCACAATGAAGTCGGAAAAGTATTACACAGGGTAATTAAAACAGGATAATTGAGATGTAAGGGGTAGTCAATAAGATAGGAAGAACAGAGAAAATCAGGGAAAGCTTTGCTTTCAAAAACGTTTGGAAGCAGAAAAAGCATAGAAAAATAGAAGAGAAAATTAAAATTAGCGAATATGAAGATAATTCATTCGAAAATGAAAAAGGCAAGTTCGATAATGAGAAAGATTGCTCGTCTTCAGAACTGAAAATAAAGTAGAATATATGTCCCCCAGCTTTCCAAATGGCTTCTAATTGCTTAAGTATAGGTAAGAATAGAGTTCGCCATAGCGTAAGTTAAGAATCTGGTAAAAAGAAAGATCTGTAAAAGATAAATTCCTCAAATTTTAACTATACAGGAAATTTTTCTAGAGTAAGAGGATTTCGGATAATCTCGATCTCTCTACACTCTCAATAGATTTTACAACTGTCAATTGTATTTCCATTATATAAATGAGTTCGATTAAAAAATTATTTTTTGAAAGATACAAGGATAAATAATAACGTTTTAGAATAATGGAATAAAGTTGAATTTTAATTATTAGAGTTTCGCCGGCCGCGAGCCAGCAACCTTGACCACTAGTTATGAGATAGATACAAATCATTCCAAATTTTTTTTCATGCAGGACATAAAGATGTTGAGAAACAATGATTGTTCTTACCAGCAGACTGTATAATAAAGAAATTTTTCCTTTTTTTTTGTTTCAAGGAAGTTAATCTTAAAACTTTTGATTAAAATCCTTTATATTCCTAGTTGTATTAAGTCTGGATTAGGGGTACAGAACCATCTGGTTCCAGTCATTTTCTTCTTTTCAGGAAATTTCGAATTGGTATTGGAGATTTCCTTCTACAAGTCAACAACAGCTATTGGCAAAGAATCTTAAACTCAGTATCTTATTATCACAGATTCAATGTATGGTAAAATTTATTTAATTAATTGAATCAAAGATCGCGGGTTTTAAGTAATGCATGAATTTCTTGTAAATTTAAATGTTATGTAGGTTGAGCAAAAACGACATTATGTGATCTTAGAATATTTCATATATTTTTATCTATATGATTTTAAGATGTATAGTGTGTTTTTTTCTATTTTGTGCTATTTTTTATTATTTTATTAGTAAAATAATTTGTTTTCCAGTTCAGATGAAGCAAAAATTATTCAGGAGTTAAAAATGAAAAGTATTTTAAGTGCTTAAAAGTCTGCAGTGTCAGTATAAAAAGTTTGGAATTTCTTAAGAATTGCATAAAATGATAAACATATTTTAGTTTGCAACATTTGAAAGATGGAACTTCAAAATTGTTCAAACTTTACTTATATTGGAGCCGTAAAACTCTTCAAAGCTTTGTGAATTTTAACAAGATCCGTTCCAGAAATAGTTGATCTCGTCAAGAGGTGAAGTGCTTGTATAACAAAATCTTCGCTTTTGTATATTCCCTTTTTTACACAGCTTTATAAAATAAAATAAACAACTCTAGTTATTCTAAGGAATAGTAGGTGAATTTATATTTTCTTAATTTGAAATTTTGCACATTTTCCTTTGATAGGATCATATAACAAATCATAAAAGTAAAAAATTGTTAGAATTCAAGATATTTTTTATATTAATATAAATGTATCAATGGAGATGTTGTGCATGAGGTAAAAATATATTAATAGTTTGAGTTTTTTTGAAGCTGAAAAGTATGTGTTCTTGGTTTAAAAATTTATTATTTTTACTCCACATATTTATTAATTAAAAAGCAGTAATTACGATCAATTATCATATGGCAGTGCAAATAATTCAATTCCTGAATTTATATTTATTATTACAAAAACTAAGCTAAACGAGTGAAAATCTACATCAAAAGAAATAATAAAAAAAAAAAAATTGGATATTCAGCTTTTCAAATTGCAAATTTAGAAAACTGAGTAGAGGGGTTAAATTGGGTTTGCAGCAGGTTAATGTTCATCTCCTTTTTTATTCAGCGGACAAATACATGAATTTTTTTCCATAAAATAAAAAAAAAGAATAAATGTTACATTAAGAAGAAATATGCCAAAACAATACTGTTTAACTGTATGGTTATAAAAATCGTACCTAAAATGCTGGATAAACAGCAATACATCAGAAAAAGTGGGATAGTAAAAATAGACAAAGGAATATAACTTGAAAATTCAGATTTTTTTATTTTAAATTATTTGATAAAAATCGAAATGAGAATTGTTTAATTAAAAATAAGTTCAAATCACAGTGATCGAGTAAATGAATGAATAAAATGATAATTAATGCGACGTAAATTGCGTTTTCAAACATGAACAAATGGTAGAATGATGCAGTCATACATATACAGTATAAGAGATACATTACTGATTTTGATGCGTGGTAGATAAATAAATTAAAACAAAATTATAGAAATGTATTTACAGATTACACACAAAACGCCTAAGATGTAGATTTATTTTTTAAAATAATAAGAGAATAATAAGAATCCATCCAATATCTGAAGAGTTTTCTAAAATATTTAATTTTGTCTAACTTACAAGCATCTAAATCTTAAAATTTAATTATGAGTAATTAAATTTTAAGTTTTTCTTCACCAGAAGAAGTAAAATGTGTCGAAGTACATTCTCGCTGAAGGGGGAGATTATCGTGATGAATCCATTTTATCAACCTTTTAATCTTATTACTTATAAACACTAATCCATATTAGCTTTAAGCTCAATATTAATTCAAACTTCTCGCATGAAAACTACTACAGCAATAATGATAGAGTCATGAGAAATGACTACATTTCTCTAGCTTCATTCCAAGTAAACTCTGCCAATCGTTCTCTTTAGCTTCGTCGCTAGCTAGCTGAGAGTGTCTGCCGACCAATTTTTTTGTGATCTTTTTGATCACATCGCAAATTTTTACCCATGAGTTTCGAAACACCCTATATATATATATATATATATATATATATATATAATACATATACAATGGTGTCCAAAATTAAGAGAATTTGCATATTTTGTCGAACTTCTTGAAAAGAATTGAACGAAATGTAAAAATACTCCTTCTAAACAAAGATGCGAATCTTGTGCGAGGAAAACGAGTGGGTGGGTGGAACTACTCGAAAAACAGGATTTACAATCACGCATATGAAAATCCTGCATTTCATTGGGAGGTGATTGCAATTCGCTAACACCCTCCAAGAGCCCCCCGAGACCTGAAAAACTTTGCTGAA
Organism: Nephila pilipes; assembly: GCA_019974015.1. Classification (NCBI taxonomy): domain Eukaryota; kingdom Metazoa; phylum Arthropoda; class Arachnida; order Araneae; family Nephilidae; genus Nephila; species Nephila pilipes. Next base: position 27,778 of record BMAW01056316.1, read on the forward strand.
CGAGTGGGACCATCTTCCACAGGGTCTCCTAAATTCCCTTATTTCCATCATAAAATTACGGTGTGAAGTATATCTGTAAGAGAGAACCGTACCCCTTCTAACCCATTCTTTGTTCTACTCTGCAATTGTAGTTTCATACATTGGAACTTCTATAAGTATTACGCACGATCATGCTTTGGTATTATAACTGTAGTATTGTTATTTTTTGTACTATGTTAACCTTATATATTAACCAAATTTCTTTAGAATCGGTCCAGTAGTTCTGGAGATAATCGTCCAAACCAGAAAATTTTCTTAATTTTGAGCACCGATGTATATAATTTTACTAACGTGAGTTGACACTTCCCTGCTACGCTTCTCTTATAAAGGAAAAATCTTTTTTCAGAAATGTCACCAGTTAGCAAAAGAGAGTTTAAGCAATTGACCCCTTTACATTGGCGACAGATTTGGTGAACATTTGGTGACTAGGCGAGGAACTTGATGATTTTGGTGACAAATGGAAAGATCTCGAAGGTACAAGAATCTAGACGAAAAATCGTTTGGGAAGGAAGTTCGGACTTTTCGTGAATTTTTCTATGTGACGTCACGCCTGGCCGGAAAGGTATAAATACACCATGAGTTACAGTCAAGGGATGAGTAAGTCTGAGGGATCGGTCTGTGTACGGAATCAGTTTGTCTTTTGAGTCCGATTTATAGACCTATCGGAGAATCGTGGCCGAGTGCATCTGCTAAAGTTTCGGCCTGAATTTAGCGGAACTGTTACGGAGAATCTGTTTTTGGAGACTATTGAGGAGATTGATTGAGGGATCGACTTAACACTGTTGGCACTTGAAATGAGGCATGCTGGGTGAATTTGCGAAAATGCTACGTGTGTCTGCTGAGAATTGCTGGAGCCTGCCCTGGAAGTGCAGAATATTACTACCGTGGCTGTACGCAGTGAGAAGTGATAAGCTGTTGAATTTAACATTGCTGTGTAACAACTGTGACTGTACTTAAAGTGTGTTTTGTTCCTGAGTCTGTGTCATTGAACTGTGCAAGTGCTGTGTATGTGTTATTGTCTAAATTATGCTATCAGTGTGTCGTACTGAGGACTTACGAATAAATCGTCATTTATTGTTGGTTCTGTAAATGTTTACAACAAATTTACAGATTTTTATGCAAAAATTAGAGAACCTTTAAGGAATTTTCTTAAGAAAAGTCAACAATGAGTATGGACAGATCAATGTCAAAAAGTGTTAAAATCTAAATTAATAACTGAACAAGTTTTAAAATTATGTGATCCTAAATTACCTCTTCATGTGTTTTGTGATGCTTCACAAATAGCCATTGGAGATGTTTTAAAACAACCTAATAGCTTTAATAAATTGCATCTAGAGTCATATCGCTCTAGAACTGTAAGAGAATATGAACAAAATTAATATATAACTGAATTGAAATGTTTAGCCATAGTAGATGCCCTTGATAAATTTTATTATTGTTTACATGGGAAAAAAATTCATAATTCATATAGATACTGCTGCTATTGTTTTGCTAAGAATGTGAAAAAAATTTAAGGGGACGATTATTCAGATGGTCTTTAAAACTAAGTCTGTTTGATTATGAAGTTAAATACTTCAAAGGGACAGCTAATGTTGAAGCTGACATGTTATCAATTCATCTTACAGTCCAATATACTCAGCACACTGTGCATTTACTTGAGCTAGATAAGATAAAACATTTTAAAATTTTTTATAATTTATATAATTCGAAATATAAGAAAATGGATGATGCACTAGTACTCAAAAAGAAAAACTTAGTTAAAATAGTTGTATCATTTTCTCTAAGGAGAAAAGTTTTGCAAAATATTCATGAGCAATTTGGACATCCACGTACTCAAAAAATGATAAACTTAATTACTCCCCAATGTTATTGGTCTCATATTAATCAAGATATTTCAGCTTTTGTCAAACATTGTCATGTTTGTCAACTAAATAAAAAGGAAAGACAAAACAGATTTGGTCTTTTACAGACTGTTCCACCCACGGATCAACCTTTTGGATGTCTTTCTGTTGATACTGTTGGAGGATTTAATTATTATAATTCTACAAAATAATATTTTCATATTGTAATTGATAATGCAACTAGATATATTTGGGTTTTTCCATCAAAAAACGAAGATTCTGAAACTTATATTAATATTCTAAAACAAATTTTTCAAATACAAATGACATCTAAATAGTTACACTTTCTGTGGTTCAAATGTATCCAGAAAAACACAAGCATAGTTTCTTTTATATCTTGTTTCAGTGTGGAGTGTATTCACAAAAATATTTTTTCTATTGTGTGTGTTTATGAAATTTGTATGTTTTTATATTATGTGAAACCATAAAAAAATGTTGGTGTACTGATAACTTTGTGGTAAACAGCATACATTTCTTTTTTTTAAAACCTTAAGTGATTTATCTATTTTGAATATTTGATGGACTGCATAGACATTGGTATACATTCCTATTTAGGATTGGACTTTTACTTTGTGAACTGAAACAATCAACTGAAAATATTTGTATTAGCTGAATTTATGGTGTTTGTACTATTTTACTTTTGTCATGCTCCATGTAATTCATTGTAATATGTTACTGTTTGCCTAAACAAAAAGTATCATTTCACGTAATCATATTAATATATATGATTACGTGAAATGATACTTTTTATGTGGTAACATTTCCATTTATCCATGTTTACATTACCTATTCATATGTTTTTTTTTTTTTTTTTTGTATTTTTACTCCTTTATTAGAATTATTTGTGTTTTGTAAAGGTGAGGGGATTTTTAGGTATCACTCTTTTTAAATAGTACTTTTGGGTATAATTCAAAATATAAAATTTCATATTTTTATGTAGACTCTCCGATAAGTTACGGTTGTGTGAGGCACTGGCAGCCTCTAGCTATGTAGTGTTCGTCAGCGCCAATAGCAGAAATGAAGTAACTTCCGAAGGCGAAACACCTCTTGATGAGCGTTAAGCACACTGAAGGATTAAAGTGCATTCTATGTTTTCTTTATGTATTTTGTGTGTGTTTCATATTTGTAAAGTGTCGTCCTGTATTAAAAATGATTCAGAAATGAATGCTCGTAATTAAATTTCACCATAAGAGAACCCGATATAAGAGGTTGTGTTTTAGGGCACAACGCACATCTGCGTCTTACGGAAAGGAGAAATTTGTATTGATTTAATTTTAATTTAATAATTTCTTTTAATAGTAATTTAATTTTCTATTCTGTCCCATTCTCACTCTCTAATTCAAAAGTAAAAAATTCATGTTTATTTTCTGATCCCATTCTAAATTATCCTTTTATTAAAAAGCTTACTAGCTCGTAAAATTTGCTTAATCCCCTTTCTCACGGTAGTAAATCTGTCAAAAATAATCCCTACTGGACTCTCTGTCTACAGCGAATATCCATCACCAATTGTCTGCGCTGATCATCACCAATTGTAAGCAAAGTGGCCTCTCTCGCAACGAATAGTAAATAAAAAGATTATTCGACAAATTGGTTATATTTATTAATAAAACAAACAAGGAAGTAATAAAGATGTTTCAAGTTTATATCACACACACACACACACACACACACACACACACATATATATATATATATATAATCAAATCATAATTTTCAGAAGTGTATAGTTAAATAATGACAAGATACTTTGTTTTTGTATAAAATACTGTAAGAAAAGATTCAGAGAAATTATTTTTATATTGGATAAGTGTGAGGATAATATAAGAAGCTAATTAATTTTTCAGAAAGAGAGATTGTTTGGTATGTAATTTGGTATAGTAATAACTTATGAATGAATTAATTATTTATCACATTCTTAATACTCAAAATAATACAATTTTTAAACACATGCAATTATTTTTCACTTCGCATTTTTATTAATATTTATTAAAAGTTTCTCTGTTTTGTTAAAAGTAAGCGTAATAATTTTTAAAATTATTTGAAGGTAATTTAATGCTCTTGCTTGAGCTAGCAATATCTCCATTTCAATCGACAGTGAAGTAAATACTTTTTTTAAAAAGAGAATTTCTTGCTATAAAAAAGACAATTTGATAAGTAAAACTATTATGAAAATGATTATTTGTTGTAAACGTTTAATGGAAAACGTTTTCGAATGTTGATATCGATGTAATATTTTAAACCTTTTTTTTCTATTTCGCTAGCTACTAAATATTCCACAAGAAATCCTGAAGTATTTTTGTTAAAATGTGGCAATTTTTATTAAAGTAAAGGATTTCTGAAGAACTGCTAACACTCATTATCTAATACAACCAAACAGTTATGATTAAATGTTACTTTTTTATATTGAGAAAGAGAAAGAATTGAATAAAAATTTGTATTCGTATGTGTTTGACGTAAAATGCTTGTAATGTGCCTGATAAAATGATTGATGATGATCACAAAACTGTTACTCTATGCATCCTTTTATATTTTGCTTATCTTTTTATCAGAACGTTTTACATTCTATCATATTTTTATTTTTTCACCTAAATATTATTTTGAAGCCATGCCTTTTTCTATCTAAATTTTGTTTATGATGTTCTTTCTTTTCATAGCAGTTAAAGTTTGAGTATTCTGTTTTAAAGAATTATTTTTAATTTTTTTGAAATTGTTATAGTTTAAAAAAATATATGAATTTTTTCGTTACTAAGGTAGATTTGTAATGAGAGGAAATTCACTTATCAATACAATAATTTTGATAAGACCTTACATAAATCTGATTAATAATGAATTAATATGCATAAAATATTTTAAAATATGGTATGAAATTTTAGAAAAATTCAGATGAAAGGTGAACAAACAGAAGTAGATATTGGTAATTTTCTTAATAATTAAAATTTACTTGAAACATGTTCACTTAATAATACTCAGTTTCGGAGCTTTTATAGATAAATTCTTCGCTGTAAATGAAATCCAAAGAATCAATATATTATGAAACATGTATTAAAAAATTATTACGCTTGTAAAGGAAAAATGGTATAAACACGTGCAAATGCTTCTATTAACATAAGTTAATCAGTATAGTTTTTCGTAATCATGATTATAAAAGCAATTGAATATATCCCCATAATATTAAAAGGCAATTAGTTTTTAGTGTCATGAACTATTAACTAATTGATTTCCATGCTAACAAATTTTCTTATTGTTTCCATAAAAATGTCACCATTATTTATTAATCACTAATAATATTTTTATATTAATATTTAGTTTATACTTGTACACTCACTTACTATTATGGTAAAATTACTACAAATATTTATGTTCGATATGGATTAAAAGTACTAAAATTTATGTTTTTGAATACCGTACTATCTTCAATGAATTATGGGTAGTCATATTCGAAACACTTATCACACCTACTTACTAATTAGATGAATAGGGTAATTAATTATAAATTCTTACTCAGTTGGTCTTGTCATCGCAGCAACGGTCCTAGTGCTGCTCCAGAGTTCACGAATGACACAGATGTAGCAAAGTGTCATGAAGCAGGCTGGAACGATGAACATCGCCACCAATTGGTAGACGGCCACAGCAAAAGCCACGTTGTCATTGGCATCCCAGCAGTAGTAAGCCGTAATACTGGTTCGGTTGTTGTAATACGTAATAGGATAGATTTTCTGTACAAAATAAATGAGATATTAAGCTTCACTGAAAGACGTAAACAATAATACGAGGATTACATGTAACAAAGCATACATAAGCTGTATAAAATATAATTTTAAAAGAAACTGATTATTTAGTTCGGTGGAGATTTTGTTGACTTTTGTAGGCTTGAACTACCTATTTGCTGGTTAAAAATTACCTATCGTCAGGCACGCCTTAGACATCTGAGGAAGAAAGGAATTTCTTACCTACCGTTCTTATTATTAGGTGCTTTTTACTCCTTCAAAGATCACTGCAATTTGAAGAATAAGCACACTACACTAGTAAGTAGAAGAGATAATTTGTATTGTTTAAGTCAAACATCGGATCAGTTTAATACTTCATACACTTCCCAAAACTCTTTAAATTGTCAAATTTAAATCGAATGTCAAATCGAAAAATATTATCGTGGAAGATAGCATTCGTTCTAATAAAATGAATCAAGGAATCTAGAAAAATTTGTGCTTGCATAATACATGCTTAATGAAATTTTTGAGAGGCAATAAATGCTGTTAAATCAGTGTGTTATTACCCGTTAAATCGCCCTTCCCCTGCATTGCCACAACAGCTGGTAAGAATTTCGTAACTCCGTGTAACAAAATAAAATCTATGCCTTCAGTAGTTATATTTCATACCATTATTGAATTAATTATTTATTTTCAATTTATAAATTATTTTTCTCCACGGAGTAATTGGTGTTGAATTAAGTCATTCTTGTAAGGAAAACAATGTTTCAATTCCTATATAAATATCACGTAAATTAATGTTACCATAATATACGTACTCAATACAATAATAATTAATGAGCATTAATTAAGAAAATATATTAGGAAATTAAGTAACAATAAACTGTTTTCAATGTATTATTAATAATAAAAACCTTGACATATTACATGAAAATTGTTGTTTTACTAAGCATAAATATACTCTATAGTTATTTTTGTTTATCAAGGGTGAATCAATGCGCTAAACCAATATATTTACTATACTGATTAAGAGGATTTATGTAGCATTATTTAAACTTGATTTAAATTGGGAGACGTAGAAAAATATACATCCACAAGAAAATATATTCCTTTATGCGTATATTTTTAAATAATTCTGTTATTTTTTGTTGTTATTTCAACTACACAATTTATCCAGACTTTTTGGAGATTTTAAAAGATTGCTATATTGTGCTATTGTTATTTATTTTTGAGATTAAAAAATGTATCAGATTCTTTCGATATCTGATATATCTGATTGTTTTATCATAATTATATAATAATCATTGAACATAACTTTTAACGAAAACACTTCCTTTAATATACGATTTCCAATAAAATATATTAATTAATAAAAAAAAATACTAATTAAGGTAATCGCCTACCTTTAAAAAGCGATTTTCGGTCAAAAAGTCTATTTTTTTATTTACTGTCTGTTATTAAAGCCTGATTTCTTAGCTTTCTAGAACAGTTTCAATTTTGTTTCTATCTTACATAAAACTTGAGTTATAAGCATTTTAATAATAGTCTGTGTAAAAGTTTAGAACTGGAAGTAGCATTCTACTACCAGCAAATTGAACTTTAATGTTTGTTTTTCATTGATATTTTACGAAATATTGCCATAAAAATATCTTCCAACATACAAGATGAATTTTACAAGACCGAAATGCCAGTGAATCTTTTAATTGTATAGTATGACAAAGAGTAACAAAAGAAGTTTTCGTTTGAAAACTGTGAAATTGGGTGCATAAGATGCAATTATACAATTTAACGAAGGACATCAAGGCTATTTAAAAGTCTTAAATAAGATGAACATTGAAAAACCAGGTTACTTCAATGTAAAGGGATATGAAATGTTGTATAACAATCCAATCAGGGATTCGAAGCGCCATACAACACTTGTTTTATATAAGTGTAGGAAAGTTTTAAAGGCCATCAGGAAGAAAAATGATAACTTATTTAAGTAATACAGAAGTGAAGTTTACAAATCAGGGGCATTTCAATGTGACATTTTTAATTAATTATGTTTCTGAGTTGAAATGTATTTTTAACTTTTTTTTCAAAATCAAGATTTTCATATTTTGCTTCAGCGCAAAACATCATACTGAAAAAGTTTATACATATAATGCTATGAAATTTTAATGGAATACTCTATGAAGATGAATTTAGGATTAGAACTTCTGCTATTGTTATAATTCTATTATTTTGCATTTTATTGTTAATAAAAATCATAAATTATCACAAATTTTTACGGTTTTTCTGTATCTTTAAGTACGACTTCCTATAAATGTTTAATTAACAGGTTAATAATTATGAGAGAGACAAAAATCATGAATTAGATTCAATTAATCATAATACAATTTACAGAATTGAAATATCTCTATTCAAATTTGAATTTTGCTGTTTTGCACAAGTGTCATTTTACTGCTATATTATGTATCTTTTGAGCTAAAATATTTAAAACGTTTTAAATTTATGCCAATTTTACACTTTATTTTAAGTTTTTAAACTATATAACCATATACTATATAACCATATCCTAATGCATATGAAAGTTATTTTTTCAATTATTTAAAAAAAAAATTTCGAAGGTAGGCGAATATCTTAATCCATCAAATTAAATAAAACCTTTCGGACACTTCATATTCAACATATATATATATATCTAAGCCCATAAATACAAGGTGTGGTGATTAAATAACGAAACTGACCCAATGAAACATTAAGTTTCATGTCATACATATTTACTTATTATCATCTTCAATATGCACCACTCTTCTTTTCCTACAGCGCTCTATGCGAATCTTCCAATGTTCCAAACAGTGCTGGAAGTTTTATTCAGTCATCTCTTTCAGGGAGAGTGCCTTTTTCTTTCACAGCTCCAACGACTCAAATCTTGTTCCTTTTAATGCAGATTTCATCTTAGGAGACAAATTGAAGTTGCATGACACAAGACTAGGTTAATAAGGCAGATGATCTAACACTGGGATGCAGCACTTGGCTAGAAACCTCTTAACAGACTATGTGGAATAAGCCAGCGCATTGTCTTGGTGGAAAAATTTGCCATTTGGATGCTTTGTCAATTTTTACAGTCTCACCAATTGCACGAATACTTGTCCAACTATCAGATCGAACGAGATTAGCGATTTTTTCGGTATTGTCATTCTTTTTCGATGCGAAAGAGCCATCCGGGCGTGAATAATCTTCAGTGTCTTCTCTAACATCTTGAAAACGCTTAAACTATTCAAAAATATGCAAAAGCGATACATATTCATCGTCATACACTTCTTTCAATAAATTAAGAGTTTTAGCTTTTCCAAGTATTATGTGAAATTTATATGCAATTCATATTCATCTGAAGTTTTGAAAGGGTCCAAATACTTATTACTTGAGTTTTATTACTCAAAATTAAGGCTCCCGTCTATCCGCCATTTTGATTTCGTGGACGTAATGTTAATCCTATGGAATTTTGACTTTAATTCCGACAGCTTTGTTCTTTGATTTATTTGAAAAGTGCAGCTGAAAGAGCAAAAAACAATAAATAATTCTGTTAAATAACTCTTTTTCTTCGATTCTTAAAAATATTTTTCAATGACTGGAAAACTCGCAAACGAATCATTAAAATAGGGATAAAAGTATTTTTGAAACTTAGATGTAAAAAAGTAATTCCACAAAAGAATTTATTATTTTTTTGCTCTTTAAGATGCACTTTATTGCATTCAAATAGATCAAATAGTAAAGATGTGATAATTAATGAAGAAATTCCACAGGATTGACATTACGTCCACGAAATCAAAATTACGGGTAGACGGGAGCCTTTTTGTTCAATGTACACTCCTTCAGGCATTCTTTACTCTACTAAACATATGTTACATACTAGAGTACTCTTTCAATGAGTACTTCAAGAAATAATGATAAATACCTGGTTTTAAATTTTAAAGAAATTATTATATATGTGACACATTTGTGGAAAATAATACGCAACTTCGAAATATATTACAAATACACATGATATATGTTAAGGTACAAACATAAAAAGAATATCTTAAAAAATAAACTCCTTAGTTTGATTGTTAGATAAAAATCAAAGTATTTGATCAGAAGTGAAGAAAGCATCTTAAAAGAAAAACTTGCATCAACTATACATTAAAATAAAAAAGATTTATTAGAAATCTTTTCTGTCAACACAATAAGGTTTATCACTTGTACACTTTGACTGAACTAGTTCTGACATTGTTGCAGAACAATTTTCATTAAATGATCGAATCTCCTAATTCCCTCCCCCCAGGATAGTAAATAGAAGTGTTCAATTGCCATTGCATTAAATGATTCCCGTGCCTTTTTCACTTTATATGCTAAGTAGATAGGTTGAACAAAGAAATTAAAAGGAAAAGAAAAACTTCAATAAAAACTAAGCACGCAAGGAGTTTTTCTTTCGAAGTAGTGTATCTCATTTTGTGGGTTTTTGATATTTTATTGAACATGGATAACACACGTGTGTGTGCTTTTCTTCTAGACCTAATTTTATTTGTTATCATGATTATTTTTAGATATGACATTTTTTTTCATCTGTAACCAGAATGAAAATGAGAAGTCTGAAAGTTCACATTTATTTAATTTGGGCTACAAATAGATATGCAAAAGAGTTTCTAATCTCTCCGAGGTAATACTAAATATTAAAATTTTTTCTCCGTACAAATATTGCTATCCGAAATCTCAAAAGTAAACGCTTTTCTTTTATTTCTTACAATATTTCATTGATAGTTTTGTTCTGTTAATGCTAAAGATAATTTGCATTTTGCTGAGACCAACTGCATAATTTGTATATTATGAATTTCAGAACTTGTAAAAAATATTTTTCCTCCACAGGATTACATTATGTATTAACATACAAACAAGACTCATCAAATACCTATACCTTAAATTTATTCATCAGACTGTTTCCATTTCCTTAAACCCGTTAGTACAATAATATGCAAGAAAAATTTGAAGGATAATGGATATTTCGCGTGCTGAGTAACATTTCAAAATGTTCTAGAACAATTCTTAAAAGAAAAATGAATAGAGAATACTAATTATTTTTATTTGAAACTTTTCTTAATTAGTGCATCTCTTTAAAATACGATACTTGATTTTGAATTCTGTAATTAAGGAGACCATTTGGGTGAGGATATACGTTTAAAATTAATTGAGTATTGTGTTCAGAATGAAACCCTTTTTGTTATAAAACACAGAAGTAATTGCTCAAATTAATTTAGAGAAACATTTCTTGTTTAGTTTTGTAAGGGAAATGTGTTAGTATTCTGAAACATCTCGCACTTTAGATAGTTAAGAGCTTTCGACAGTTTGGTAATTCTAGAGTTCTTTGTATAATTTTGGATACTTAGTATTCGAGAACTGCTGAGTGTTGTTCATGATATTTCAAAATATGAAGACTCAAATAATATGCTTCTACAGATCGGAACATTATTGTAATAACACAACATTTCCACATAAAAGGCGATGATGTATTATTAGTTTCAAATTATATAATATGTAATATTATACTTTTCAATTGAAATAAGTATCATAATATTTAAAATTTTCAATATTAAAAAGATTTATATTTAAAAATATTCTATTATTTAAAGTATTCTTTACTTTCTAATTATCCTATGATAATTTCAAAAAATAAATCATACACGAAATTAGAAATAAACTGCTTTATAAAATAACATGAAACACATGATATAAATTTTCATATATCTTTTATCTTTTGCAGATTAAATTATTGATTTAAACGATCTTTTTCTTGTTTAGGTATGAATTACCTCATACATTAATGATTTGAATGTATTCACGCATCTTTGAAAATGCCATTTGATAACGACGTTATATAATAGAATAAGAAGTGTGATGTTAAAAGTAAAACAAACAAGCTAAAATTTTTCATTATTTATGTTTGTTAATGTTTCATTTCAATTAAAATATTTAAATTCTTAGAAAAAAAAAACGTTTTTAGCTTAGACTGCAAAACATTTACAGAAAAGCACACAAAAAAGGCTACGTAACTATTGTATTTTAAGAACTATTTCTTATAGATATTAAAATAAAAATTTAAATGATTATTGGGTTATTTTTCAAAGAGCTAAAATATTGTTTTTATACCCCTTTATGTCATATTTTCATTGGAAAATAGTCAAACGACTTTTGCTTTAATGTATTGGGAATTCTGTATTGTATAATTTTTGTATGCTCAAAAATATTGATTTATTCTAATACAGAAAGTTTAAGTATCATAAATACATGTTTAACAATTACAAATTTATAAATACTATTAACGAAATAAAATAAATAAAATTATTTTAAATATTAATTTAACTTTTTAAATAACAAAAATGTTTTATCCAATACTTTTTATACTATTATGTAAGGCATATTTCTAAGACAAAACTTACTAATTTCTGATCTATAAACTTTTGATTTGTTCGTAAAGTTGAAGTGTAAAAATGATTCGTACATCCATATTAAAAATATTTTCTTGTATAGTTTATCTGTTTAAAAAAATGAATTGCATTCCAATCCACGTTCTGTACGTAAAATGATTAGAGTATAAATATTTGGTTTAATATGATGGAATATTGGAACGTTATACTGTTTCGTTGTCAAATTTGAGTTTAATTTGTGTTTATTAATGATTCTATAATTTAGCTTAAAGTTTATTTTTGCACTGGAAATAATGTGTTAATTTTGTATTCTTAGAGATAATCTATATTATGGGAATTTTTTAATAAAATAATTACCGTATGATTTCTGGCTTTGAATAATTGTATTCTGAATTAACAAGCATTAAGAGGAGCTATAAGTATGTGGGATATCTTCAGACACCAAATGGAAAATAATTCTATAAGCAGGGTAGGATATATTCAATGCAGATGTGCACAAGAATGTTAATCTAGGTTTTGAGAATTATGTGGTAAGAACAAGTACTTTCGACTGAAATGAATTCATGAGGTTTGGTGTCTGATGTTTTGTCTTTCTCCTGTCTTTTGAAGCCTTGACTTTGAAGTGAACATAGGAGCTTTAGTAAATTGCATTTGCTTTAGTCTTATTTCTTTTTGTAGAAAATATGTGTCGTCCAAATGAAACAAACACATTGCTGGTTTCAAATGCAAAGTCATTCACCTTACGATAGAAAATAGAAAACTTGCTGCAGCAAGGATGTTAGGCATTGGTGAAAGCTCCTAACATGTGAGTAGAAGAAAAATAAAATCTCAATAATTAATATCCTGAATGTAATTATTATGATAGAAAAAGAACAAAACCGGTTCTCATAAAAACATCGTCACGAAAATTCTCCCTACAACGTAGTTCTTTCCTGCTTAGCGGACGATATAAAATTAAAACCCTTGTTATATTTAAAAGAAAGACGAAACCGAAATGTAATTTGCCAAATGGAATTTTCATTCATATTCACAAGAAAGGATGAATAGATTACAAAAGTTTTAAATTGTGGATAAAAATATTTTATAAAAGCATCCAGGTGCATTAAAGAAAGTCTTTTAGTTTAGGACGTTTTCAGATAACTTCTAACGGATTATACGAAAAAAATTGATGAAAGAGTATAAATACAGACACCACAGTTATTCCAGGAGAAGTAAAGCCTCTAGATCAGCCTTTAGATGTGTGTATCGATAAACAAATCAAAGGAAATTTGAAACGATAGTTGAATACATGGCTGTTAGAATGTGAAAAAAACATTTACAAAAAGGGTTTCAAATGCATCATGATAATCTAGAAATAATGTGTGAGTGGATAATAAAAGGATTGAATGAAATTAAATTTAATATTACATATATAACTCAAAACTCATATGAAAATGTATAGTTTTTCTAACAATCTAGTTGGAATGGAAGATGATTATTAATTTACGGTTCAGAGTAACAGTGATGGTGAAAAGAAACAGAATTCTGTGATGTGCCTGAAAAAATAACAGGAAACGAAAATAATGAACTTTCACATAATCCGATAAAGAAAATTTATATGTTCATAAGATATATTATAAAATAAAGAATAAGGTAAATAAAGAATAAAGAATAAGGTATGCGAATCATTAATATCGATTAAATAAACAGCATGCAGACACAAGTAGAAATCTAAATTTTTATACTCTCACATCTTTCCCTTATTTTTAAATCTTCATTTTTAAACCAAGCGTATAACGAGCATCCGTATAAATTTCGATCTCATTTTTTATATTAAATTGCTCGTTGTACACCCGAAATATACGATAACTTTGTAATACTTATTAAAATTGTAAAAAAATCTTTAAATTAAATTCAAATATAAAAATACAATTAACAAACATATATCAGTTTTATGCAAGTTTACTGAAAGAAATACCTACAATTATAAAGTATCTCTGCTTTATATTTCATAAATGAGTCAATAATTTTGTTAAAATAAATACATATACTTTTATGTATTTGCATTTGGTTTTTTACATTTTTTTATATTTCTGTTTGCTTTATACTTTAGCGTATTCATTACATTATTCTATCAAAAATTAGTAGTCTGCAGAGATTAATAGTTTTGCTGTATATCTGCAATCACTAAAATGAAATCTCATTTGCTAAAGGAAACAGATAAATATCTTTTCTCTAATTAACCTCATTTCCGTTTTCTTAAATCAGTAGAAAACTTTTCTGCTAACAGATTAAACCTCAGATAATAGAACGAATTGCTAACGAAATGCCCGATGATAACAATAAAGACTACGTTCGACAATACGAGTCATTCCTTAAATAAAAAAGCTAAGAATAAAACAGCAAATACATGGAATTACCCCCAAAACTTTTTGTAAGAACGATCTAACTTTATTATGGCATTAAAGGAATATCGAAAAAATATCTAGGCAGAGAGAGCTTGACACTCTTCGAACAATTGTTAGTAATACATATTATTTAATTCTCCATATGTATTAATCATATAATTTAAAAAGAAAACATATCTCCTGAGTTAAAAAAATCCTGAGTTTAATATTATGTAAAGAGAAGTATATCAATGAATTAGAAACAACTATTAGAATTCTTTTTATCGAAAGAAACACGGTTAAATCGTCTTATAACACACACACACATTTTAAACAAATGTACACTATAAACATATTTAATATATGAATTTTCTGATATACATTTAAAGTTGATTTTATAAGTTACGGTGAATTTAATTCTGTAAACAAAATTATGAGATAAATTTAAATATTTAAAACTGTATTTATGTATTTAAAATATGAATATTTCAAATATTATATGAAACAGATGAAAGTACTCCATGAAAATGAGAGAAAGACATTTATATAGCATATTATTTAATCTATCACCTAATAAAATAAAACTAAATCCAATTTCTAACACATTTAAAATAACACACTTTGTTTTGGTCGGAGACGAATAATCGTATTTGATTGATTTTTTATTAATGTAGAAGTAACCCGAGGACAAGGACATCGTAATTTCGAAGTTTGGTCAAGTGATGAAAGCGAAACTTAAGCTGGCATCCCGTTGTAGAAAATGTCCACACCACATCGAAAGGAGGAACCTCAACGAATTTAACGTGTATCAAACTCACTACACTGTGAGACTTGAGGCAGCAGGACAGGAACCCGCAACACCACGGAAGCAGCAAACCTTGGCCACTTGGCTGTTGAGATCATTGAACACATTGCATCAATTGAGATCATCACATTGCTGTTGAAGAACTTTAGGGATTTTCCAAAAAAAGGAGGAAGAATAACTGAGCATAATGTTCCAAAATAGAATAGCAAGATTTCAATTGGTAATTTTTTAAATCTTTATAGATCAAAAATGCCTTAAAGCTCTATTTTCGTAATAAAAAGGTTCAAAAAGTTAAGAATGAATATTACTTTGTAATTAGTACAATATGTGTTTTAGAAATTTAATGCTTAAGTGTGAAAAGCCTTTATAATCAACAGTTATGAAGAAATTTAAAATCTTAAAATTAACAAAACCGTAAATTTTGTAAGGCCCCATTGAATAGGTTATTGGAAAAAAGTTAAGATTTCAAAAAATATGAATTGTTAGCGGTAACTGTAATAAAGATAATATTCCCTGGCTGTTATTTTTTTTTTCAACGTTGGAAAGACTATTGCGTTATTAAAACAAGTGAAATAATGTTATTCTTTTTAGCGCTCTACGCGAATAGATTGCTCAAATATTGGTTAAATGGCAATCTTATTTTAATTTTTCATATTTAAGGTACCTTATCCTTTTTCCAATCATGCACTCAATAAAAGCACAAAAATATTTGTTAAGTACGATTAAGAGATTAAGCAAATGTAAAGTAAGTAATTAATTCAAAATAAAAGATTAAACACTTTTAAATTCTTTCCTACGCTATTATTTTTAAAATAAATTACATAGATTGAAGTGAGAATGACAGAATTAATGAAATTAAACTCGTTATCTCTCTGAAAAAATTGATTAATAAATTCATCAATTTCAATACATTTTTAGATAATCTTTTATAATTCGTGTACCTTGGTTTCTTCTTATAATTCGTGTAATTCATGTTTATTAACGTCGTACTAAAAGCAACACGAGGGCTGTTGGTGACGGGCCTCGTATTTTGAAACTCGGTCAAGTGACGAGGACGACACCTGAGCTGGTATCCCCCCCCTATTCTAACTTTCACTCCATGCCAACGTCATGTATCTATTAAACATGAATCAAATATTATTTATTTATTAAATTTTTTTATTTGGTGCATTTTAAAGATATGGAGATTTACAAACACACAAATTTAGAAAATAAATGCATAAACGAAACATTTATTCTCATTAAAGCTATAGTATTGCAGTACTTAATGCAATGAAATATGACTTTTACCTAAGATAAAATGACTAATATACATTAAAAATAATATGTTATAATTTCAAGTAGCTATAAAAATTAACAATAATTATATTAACCGATTTTATTTAAGACAAAAAGCAAGCACTATTTAATATTACTCTTCACAAAGTCTGAATTCAGTGGGAGACATCTATTCATTTAATGTCAATAAAAGCAACCATTTAACTCAACAAAAATCTAATTTTTTATCCTTTACAAAAGGGCAATGTTGGTTGAAAGAATTGTGTGCTTTGTAATACTCCTTTATGTGGTCCTTAATCGGCTTAACGTTTTTTTGAACCAACCGAATATCTTTCTTCAAATGTGGTGAAAATGCACTGAAGAGTATTGATCACTAGAAATTGGAGTTTCAATAGTAATAATTATCCAATTGTATGTAGAATCCTTTATTTAAAATTTTTTGTCGTTATTTGAATTGTAAATGGTTTTCTTTCAAAGAATTCGCAGTATATTTCCCTCTTTTTAATATAATTGATATAATGTTTTTGTGTAGCCATGCTAGCCTAGGGGTTATGGTCGCGTGCACGCAACAGTCGTTTTTGCTGTCGAGTCATAGATTAGAGTCTTGGTACCACTAAAGACCCACCGTGTAGCAAGGCTGATGCTAGATAAATTCATACAGGCTCCAAGGCCTCCAATTAGTGGGGTGAGGAAGTCTGGAGAGGAGGTACCAGCTTAGATGTTATCTTCGTCACTTGTACCAACTTGACCATGGTTAAAAATAACGAAGTCAGCCACTAATGGCCCTTATTTTACTTCTAAGTTGCGACATTAATAAACAATCAATCAAATAATATTTTTGTACCTGAAAGAAATGTTAATATTTCGTTGAAGTAATCGAAATAGAAAATCTTTCCAAAAGATTTATTATTTATTGTTCTTACAAATTATAAGGAATCTTTGGGAAAACAGCTTAGTTGTTAAGAACACAAGTTTTGAATTCTGAGCATGCGTGTGGAATTAAGTGGGAATACGTGTATACAATTCAACTAGGTCTCACATTACTTAAGTAGTGTGGTGTGGAAGTTAGAAGAAAAATATGACTTCGAATAATCAAGCTATTTTACCATTACTTAAAATTATGAAATTAATTAGTTTTGCTGGATAAAATTGCAATAGGTAAGCTAGAATGACATTAAATAAAAATTACTGAAATTTTATCATCAGTCTTTTTGATCAACGAATTTAAAACTATTGATCAAAGACACAATTCGTGAACATAAGGTGTCAGCCTTATTAATCAAAGAACATTGCCCAGCAAAAATATAGCGACGTTAATCAAAAGTAACTGAAATCTTATAATTACCTTTATTGATTAAAGAACATAAAAGTGCTTTAATGTATTCTTCTACGAGGGGATCCGAGGTAGACGAAGAAAAGAGGTATAAAAGAATGCAATTAGTAATAAATGAATTTTATGTGCTTGAAAAAAAATAATAAAATGATGTTTTTTATAAGTTCTTCTAAGCTCATAAGGAGGTTATTGAATATAACGACTTTTTTAAGGAGAATCTCAGGTACACTATAAGACGTTGGATTCCAGAACAAACAAATACGCTTATATTCATCAATGTCTCGTTTCCTTTGTGCATTTTATATGCAATAATTATTTTTAATACTTTTTTTATGTTCGTCTTAAGCTCTTCGACTTATTTCTTACAATCTCATGGAAAAAAATTTGTGACATTGTGTACAAGCGCATTCGAAAAAGAGGACAGGAAGTAAAGCAGAAACTGAGAGTAATTTTTGCGAATTTCCAAATTTTATGTATCCTTAAAATGTAAATTGTAATTCCCTTTCAGGATGATGTTAAATTATCTATGATATCAAATATTTCTTCACGCATATATATTACAGCTTGATTACATAAAAGTAACGATAGATAATATTCGGTAAGAATAAATATTACATCAAACTATAGTTTACTTTTATTCTATCCTGTAATAAAATTATAAAGAAGAGTAAGAAAAATCTTCATTCTATTTCGGTACTTTGAAAACAGTATACTTTCTGCCCTATTTGTGTGCTAAATGAAAAAAAAAAAATGTGTTATATGTTTCTTAAAAAACACAGTGCCATGCGAGCAACTTACATTAATTAGATGTTCATAAGGAAAAGTTTTTTTTAGCAAATTTAAACACAAATAAATTAGGCATTTAAGAGAAAAACGTTTTTGAAACAAACCAAAATTTAAAATGCTAAGTGTTTAAAAAAAGTATTTCAATATTTTAAAATTCCAGTTACTTTTACAAATTTTAATATTTAAAAATAAATTTTTTAGAATTGTTTATTCTAATTCTGTACATGGGCTTAAATATATTACTGTTATTTACGGATTCACAAATTTGTTTCTGTCAGATAGTATGAAAAACAGCGAAAAACCTGCTATATTGAATGTTGCGGATTCTTAAGGAAACTATTTCTCTAAATCTTTATTGCATAAATGAATTATCCAACATACTACGCCAAACAGCCGTACAAATTTTAAAATTTTATATTGATTGCAAAAAAAGAAAAAAAAAACTTTGCGGTTTAAATACATGTCTGTCATGCAAAATAAAAAGAGCAAAACTGCAGTTTAAAATTTTGAAGGTCAGTAAAGTGTGTGTGACTGAGCATATGTTTAAAAAAACTTTAATTAACTCGGGACATAATGTGATTAGAACTAATAAAATTTCTGCATATATCTAGAAAATTCAAACAATTCAAGTAGGGCAATAAATTTATTGTTCAATATTATGGTCAATTTAGGGTATTTTGTCCCTTCAACTCTTGAATTATACCTAAAAATTCATGAAACAATGTGCCTATTGTACAAATTTCGTTCTAAATAAACTTTTGCTAATAAAATGTGTTATTTGATATAAATAGTATATAACAGAAGTATTTTACATACTTTTTAAAAGGAGATTCGAAATAAAATAAAAACTGTTGCTATTAGTTACAGTTAATAACTTTACTTAAATTATGTTGCTTAAAAATTATTAAAGATAATTTTATAAGGTTTTGAATGTCAATAGAACTGAAATGATTTTTAAAACCATGATTAAAAATATTTTTGTTTTGTATGTGCTAATTTTTTGAAAATTTAAAACTAGACTGCTCACTAAGAATTACTAATACTTAATGAGAGAGATTTAATGGATTAAAAAATTAAACAATTTGTAATATAAAAGAGTTTTTCTATGATTTAATGTTACTGTACTAGTTTTGAAAATTTATTTTACTCAACTTAATTTTTATTTGGAAATTGATGCACGTAACTTGAAATTTATTAAATGTTTTGATTTTTTTAAGAGTTGTGTGTCATTATTACATCAAAATATGTAGAATAAAATTAGCTTCATAAGAATATTAACTAAAAGAATTTATTGATTGTAAGTGAAACAACCTCTTTTTTTAAAAGGGAAAACAAAATCTATGCTCTTTCATTACTTTAAAAAAACATACTGTTCAATATAACTTCATGATTTTTTTTGTCGTAACAACCTTGTCGCTTGTAAAATGTACAAATAAATGAGCATATATATATATATCATTATCAAAGGTTGGTGAAAGTGTAGAAGCCAAAAAAATAAAATGTACGCAAACTTTTTGGAACAAATCAGGAAAAGGCTTTATTGACAGAATGGCATTAGTAAAAAACATTGTCTGGTCATGAGGAAAAACTACCAACTGCAATGGTTGCTTGACGCCGTCTGTTTATACTCAGTACCAAATTATCCATTAGTTTTTGAAGTAAGAGTTGCATCTCTTCAAGGAGTGTCAGTTTCAGCTGTCTGGTGTTTTCCGGAAGATACGATCTTGCTAACAAGCGACTCCACAAAGCACTCTACCATGTTCGAAGTGATTTAAACCAGGGGGCACGCTGGCTAATACATTTATAGTTAACTCAAGCACTGCAGTACCATCCTGACAGTCTCTTTCAATGATGTTAGTGGGATGAAACTGTAACACTTCCTCCTTTCTTATTAACTGGCACCGAGAATAATTTTTGAACTGGAACGAAACTCATCAGAAAACAGATCGTGACTTCATTGGAGAGATGTCCAAATTTTGTGTTCTTGACTGTAAACGGTGCGGCCTATGAGCAACTGTATATGGTATGCAGCGTTCAGGAAGATGGGCGAATAGGCCACCTTTATTCAGACGTCTAGTCACAGTAAACCGAAATACCTGTCGTGTTTTGTTATGAACAGCTGTTGAGCAATGTCGCCCGATGTGGGATTCCGATCTTCTCTTGACTGTAGAACGGTATACCGGCCATCATTTGCCATTGCTTTCCACGACCGACTACCACCAAACTTTTCTGATAGCTGTTCCTGTCATTTGGAAAGCTTTCTAAGCACTTGAAATAGCATTTTTGTCAATTCCAAACTCTTGTACAACACTCGACAAAATACGCCTCACTTGAAGCTTGCCGATCTTTTTCTCACATGTAAAGGCATCCTGATTCTTTCTTGTTGCCACTGTGAACTACATCAATCCCCTTAACTCGCAGAGAATTTCTAAAAATGCTTCATGGCATTGTGTGCTACCTTTCCCACGTTTGCTTTCCGTAACTACCTCTCTGGTGTCATAATGCTGGTATTTGCATATGTATCCCCGTTTTACTGAGCAACCTTTTTATTTTACTGGTATATATATATATATATGCAACCGTTATGACAAGCGGCATTGCTAACTCTTCAACTAAACATGTCTTTAACGAGGGTGAACTGTAAGTATGAAGGAAGAAAGACGTCGATCAAATAATGTTGGCGCAAATACTTCTTCGAAATTAAAAATGCTCTTCATTTTCGAAGCTAATTTTATTTGCTTTCGAAAATAATACTCTTTGTTCATCAAGTTAGATTGATTTATTCTATTTTAAGTAATAGAAAAGTTATTTGAATATTCAAACTTTTTATCCGTAAAATAACACGGAAAATCTCTTCTTACAGATTAATTCGTATTTTGGAAAGGTTTTGTAAAATTCAACTTATCTCAAAAATAAATTAATTAAAAAATTTCAAACAAATTGAGCAGTGAAGTTTAGATATAAAATTGCTAAAATGGTTCTCATGGGCAGAAATAAGGTAACCTTCTTCTTTATTTTCCCTTTGAAATCTTGTATTTGTCCTTTAATAACAATCAGAATATATGTACCTGGTGAGAAACATTATATATAATTTATTTTATAATTATATAAAACGACTCATTAAGCGTATGCGCAAAAAAGTAAGCATATAAGAAGAATAAGACTTTAGAGTATATATTATTCTGTATTTTAGACCTAACCAATAATTAAGTTAAAATGAAATCGTTTTATTAATATCCGTTGTGGTGAAGAAACTAAATTTTCAAGGAATAAGTCCTTTCTCTCTCAAGGAATAAACAGAAATTATGTATAAATATATATTGTTATACTTGTTTTATCTTTTAAAATTGTTGCTTTGTTGGAAATCAAAACTTTGCATACTCATAAACTTCAATACAAAAAACAAAATTAATTGTTATTTATATTAAAAAAATTGTGCTTGGAGAGTATGAGAATAATAAATTTTCATTTAATTTATCCAACAGAAACCATTTGGATTTCCTAGAAATTCCTCTTGGACTTGAAGATCATATCCAATTAGAATCTATTTTGACCGTTGATCACAGCAAACAAATAATTAATTGAATATATCAAGCAAAACTTGTAATGTGTACTTTTGTACTTATGCGATCTTGAAAGTTACGGGATATCCCAGTTTTTAGAATTCTGCGCATTTTTAATTATAATATATAATAAGATTTAAATTATGCAAACATTAAAGATATTGTAAAATCATAAAAAAAGAAAGAAAATGCCATAGTGTCATAACTGCAAGATAATACAAAAATTAACTTGTAATTATTGTCATATTAATTTAATTCTTTAATTATTATTAACACTTAATAAGCAGTCTATATATGTATATAAATTTCTAAATATTGCGTAATATTAGATTTGTGTTTAAAACATAACATTTACATAAATTTAGGTAAATTTAAAAAAATTTGTTTGGATCTAAAATTTCTTTTGGTGTTACTAAGTATAATTTAAAATATAATAATAATTTTTTTTAGTTTCCAATGGTTGGTAAAAAAATGTTTAGTTTTGTATTCATGTATTTTTAAATACAATTTTTTTTGCTCATAATTTATCAAATTTTTGTTAAATTTTTTTTCGTTTTGCTACTTTTAAAGTCTTTAAGATTCCTTTGCTTTATTATTTTCTCTCTCCAATAGAGGGTATTACTACACTTTCTGTATTAAAAAGGCGGGAAAATCTCGGTATGTAAGTGTTTTAATATGTATTTTATTGTTGATTAATCTGATTGATTAATTTTTTTGGTTTATTTCTTCTCTGTTTTCATTGGCTAATGTTTCGGTTTTACTCTTTATCTATACATATTTTTTTTTGTTTCTTATATTGTTATGTGGTCTTTTTGAATTTTATTTTGTCTGAAATTATGGAATTCCCACATATTTGTATATAACATTTTTCTATAGGAAATGTTAGGACTTTAAGACATGTTTTACCTTCTACTCTGTCCTAATCTAGATTCAAAATTTCAAAATATTATATTTCATTTTCTTTTTTGGTTTATTTCTGTCCTTAATTTCTTAGATTTTCAAGCGTAGGTATGCACTTTTATACATTTTAAATTTTATCTTTTGTCATGTATTTTCTAGGGTATTTGCTATTTTTCTTAATTGCTTGAGGCACTTTTCTTTTTCCTTTTTACACCCAAAACACTTTCAATTCTCTTTTACTCTTTTTATAATTAAAAAAAATATTGCATATAAGTTTTCATTGTAATCTTATAATATTCGAATTTTTTTCTTTCGATAATGCATTTAATTTATTTCAGTGATATAATACACACACACATATACACACACTCATATATATATAAGCAATCATCGATCAGCTGAACCCTATGGGAACGAGCGTTATCGTCTATGAACATGGAACCCAGGACAAATAACAGCCCAGGATATTAACATCTACTTTTTCTATTTTATAGCTCTAATGGAGCCTGTGCCAAGCACAAGCAAATGCGTGCGGCCACCCAATAAATTGCCTGTTCAAACTATAACAATTCTACCTACATAAAGATTATTTTCTTTGATGACGGATGGATCGCATTGTGTCTCAGTCATTCTTCAAAAATAAGTAAGCTAACAATATCCAAGATGAATCTGGAGTAATCTGTGAAACACAAGGTATGTCACAGCTCGGAGCAAGACACATGTTGTCTGCACCACGCTAAGCTCTCTATCTTGTGTGCCACGTTGAGCAGGAGGCAAGCAGCTGGATTTTTGGTATACAGCCCTCTCTCATAAACTTTTCGGACAACTGTGCTTTGAAACTCAGGTTTCAGTGGCACCATACAGCTCGTGTCAGAGCATTGAAGATGTAGCAGTGCTGTTGTGCCACGCAAAAAGTGCCAAATAACTATGCTCATTCATCGCTGTGCATCTTTGTCAAACTTTTTCAGATCTTCTTGATACGGATCTAGTATCCTAAAACGGTTTGCACAATTTGCAGATGATACTAGATGTTACACGGATCTCTGATGACACCTGCGCTTGTAGTTAGCTTAGCGCCAATATACCGACAATTCACCTTCTCTTTCCGTCAACCATACGTTTGTGCAACTTAATTTACTTGATACCTATTAAAATTCATCCTACTCATGTAAGAAACACGGAGTATGGTGTGGAGGAGTACGAGCACACAAATCGCCACCAACGTTTCTCGCGTGTGCTTATGTCCCCTCTACAGTTACAACACCACAGATATGCACGAGTATACTTACGTATTTGACTCTGAATATTTGCATGAATTTTTGGCTGCATAATCATTTTTGCAATTAATTTTTTTTGTCATATTATATAGACTGCTTATTAAGATTTAATAATAATTAAAGCATTAAATTAATATGACAGTAATTACAACTTAATTTTTGTATTACTTTACAGCTATGACACTATGGCATTTCCTTTCTTTTTCTATGGTTTTACAATAACTTTTAATGTTTGTATAATTTAAATCTTCTTAATATAATTGGACATGCACAGATTTCAAAAGAAAGCTAGTAAATCTTCTTTAACTTTCGTGAACGTATAAGTACAAAAGTAACATCATTGTCTAGAAGGAAAATTAATTTATGTTGTTAATGGATCAGTCAAGAAATTAATTAATACAGCTAATTAATCTCTAAAAATTTTCTAAAGTGAAAAAAATATTTTTTACAAAATTAAGTAGAAAATGTTATAAATAACCTAAGTTTCAATATTCCCTCGAATGTTATCATCAGTCTGAGAAATGATCAGGAAAAAATTATTAGTGGACCACCTATTTATAGCGTTGATCACATTGCGGAATATTTAACGTTATTTTCAGTTATGTAACTTCTTAAAAACATATATAAAAACATATTATGTAACTTCTTATAAACATATATTTTTATAAATAGAATTTATTTTAAAATTTTGTTTTTTATTTCATACAACATGAACCTTTAACTTGGTTCATAAAATGTATTTTTTACATTAATTTTCTTAATTCAAAAATAAAATCTATAGTCTAAAATATTTTTCTTTTACAAATATCGCATAATGTGTGTATTGATAGATTGTTATACTTAAGTATTATACGGCTTTTTAAGGAGTATCGCTTCCGGTGTCAGAGTTTGTGTTTGAATATTTCTTCAATTTTTAGATATAATTGCTTGAAGATATAAAAGTGAGTATCTCTGATTTTATAAAAAACTAATATTCGCTTAAAATTTTATGTTACAATCAACTTATTTCGAAACCTTTTTGAAAAATATATAAATAAAAGTATTTTTTTTCAGCTTTCTCCTTTTTTTTTTAGAATTGGAAAATATTTTTTATATTCTTTGATGCACAAAAGAGAGGATTAGAGTACATAATTATATTAATCAAACAAAAAATTGCTTTATATCTCTATCATATGACTCACAAAATGCTTTTGAATTGGATTTAAAAAAATGAAAACATAATGACTGTTAGTAGCTTAAAAATGAAAAGATACAGATAAATAATTCATGTAAATATTTGAAATTTCATCACGCACGTATTTGAAATTTTAATTGGTTTTTCAAATAAAAAAAACATTTCTTTTGCTTCCAAAGCTTTGAATAAGCAATAAGGAGATGAGTGGGAAAGAAAAGGAAATTACATTATACAAACCAATTAATATTAATTTTTTTTAAAAAACTAAAAAGGATGAAAAAAGAAATATTTCAAATGTCAGATAAGAAATGTCTTTCAATATAATATTGTTCTCTTGCCTTCAATGAAGACGAAATAATTTTTCACAGGAAAAAAAAAGTGTATGAGTTTTGCGTAATTGCTTTTATTGATTCATTATTTAAAAACGTCGAACTAGTCGAACGAACGAACAACTTGGGGACTGTTGTAGAGCAATTTAAACTTTTCTCTTGGAATTTTTGACCATGTTAAACTGTGACGTGCACAACAGCTGAGCTGAATTCTATTCTCTTGATTTCCATCCCATCCCAACGTAAAGTGTCAATTGATAGAAAATGTATCAGCCCGCTACACGACGGTCTTTGTAAGGACCTAAAAGGTCCGAATTCCTTAACATAATACTAGGCTGAGTTTTATAAACCAGTCTGGACTCTACTATAAATAATCTATGATAAAAAGAAGTGTAGTATATGAATATAATCCAGTTACGATAAGTACTATTCAAAAATACAAGCAGTGTTGTATCTCAAATTTGACAAGATTTGAGATACAGCACTGTTTATCAAACTGTTTTTATTGAGATCCCTGAGTTTATCAAAGTCAATAAACTCAGGGATTTTCATGAAAAAAAAAACACCTAAAAGAAAATTGTTCGATCCGCCGTGGAATTTAAAATGTGCTAAGCCATCGAGTGCTGGATTAAAATGTGGTTACTATATTATACAAAAATCTTTAAATATTTTCCTAGTAAATTACAATAATGGCGAAACATATATATATATATATATATATATATATATATATATATATATAAATATTGCGATACTGCACCCCTAAAATTAAAATTTCAATTATTTTATGCATGTAAATAAAATATTTTTTTCCCAAAATGTGTGAATTAGAGAAGATTATTAGTCAACAAAGCATACTTCATTTATTAAAATTTCAATCCTAAAGTAGCTTTGTTATATAGAAACTATTTTTGTAACACTCGTTTCGCCTTTTAAAACTATATGGCAAAAACAAAATAGCAGCCAAGAGTTTATTAGAAACACCTTATCACAATCGATTCATATTATCTTCAAATACTTTGGGTCTTCATAGATGTATCATACCCAGTGAAAAATAGCCAAATGATTTAAAGCCAAAGCATCAAAAATATGCATGTTTGTTAAGGAATTCTGGACATTCCGATCCATAAAAGGTCTAGCCTTATCATGTTGGTAGATTTTTCCCGTGGAGGAGTTGCTAATATGGAAAAGGGTAGTTTCAACCGCCTGTATAATTTGAATAATTACACTGGGTCTAATGTATAAGCGATTCACTCGCTTTAATATTTCTATGACGCAACGTTAAGCAGTCAGAAAATCCGAGATATGATTTGATGCTAGAAGGAGTGATCAACAAATGCATAACAAATTAACTCATAATTTATTATGTTATGCTAAGCGCCTGTCCAACGACCCAAAAAACTTTGTGGGTCACTTCTGAAATGCATTTTGCTCCGGCAGCAGCTTGCACACACACACACACACACACACACACACACACACACACACACGCATGCGCACACGCACGCACGCACACACACCACACGCACACACGCACCGCACACGCACACACGCACACACGCACACATATATGTATATAACTGGAGGTAGTAAATGTGATGAGGTCAGGTTATCTTAGCCTCGAGTTTGAACTTCGTGAGACCCAGTTCAGGTTCTCTGGATTAAATTTGCTTCATATCGGATCGGGTTACTGATAAGAATGAGTTATAATTTTGATGCTTTCCGTCATGCAGAATGTAGTTAAGCCACTCCGGTTATGTCTGATACTTCGGATTGCCTAAAATATTAATGATCCATAGCACTGAACAGTCAATAAGCGTGTCTGTAATAGTACTTCTGAATCAGTATCAATATATTTGCTGGGTCGACTAACTACTGCTATTTCACTTTGCTGAGCTGATAATCTAGTAATGCACAACAATAGGTTTTCAGCCAGTTGGTGTATTTGTGTTTCTTACTCTGCGTCAGGACTTTAAGAAACCCGTGCGCTTCTTAAAATGAACTGAACTTTGCAGTTGTTTCTGAAAAAGACTTTAGGATAAATTGTGTCGATTGTTGAGTCAATGTCTGAGACATTACTATAGTAAAGCGATATAACAAAAATGCCTCATGATAGAATGTTTTTTGGTACTTTTATGTACAATAAATACTTAAAATTTTGTTCAGATGTTCCAGCTCTGCAGGGCACTGGTTGACATCGGGCAGAACACATATGATACGTGGGTAGGCCGGCCAGGCCTGTACCAAGTGATTATGATGATGCTTGATGTAAGATTCTAATATTCATCGACCTTCGCACACTATATCATGTATTTTAACCAGAAGCAGATTCGATTTAAGAAATATCCTACCTCTCATGAGTAAACAGCATCATTGAATGCATAATCGTAGATATTTAAAATTGTTCAGTATTCTTGCTTTTTATTGCTCCAAGTATAATATTATTAGTGTCAGATATCTGAGTAAAGACAAACTATTACAATAGTTCGAATAGGTTGTGTAAGATTAAGTATTTAAAATGTATTTGGTTTTATCATCGTTCCACTGCTATTGCAAGTATTCTCTATAATTGTTCATATTTATTACTCATTCAGTCATCCCTCAAAAGTAACTCATTTTGCCTTTTCCAAAGAAGCAAACACTAAACTAAAATGCAGGATAGGTTAACATTTCTAGAAACATAAGTTCCAAAACATTTCTCCAGCTGTAGCCAACAATCATAATTCTAACATCAAATTAAAATATTGTTGACAAATATAAAGTATGGTTTTACTTAACACTTTCTCTTTTTGATTGTACAGTTTATAATCATAATACACATATTTATAATTACATTAAATTTAAAATTAGCAGTAAATCATAAAATTCCAATTTTTAAATCTGTTATAAATATTTTTTACTACGAAACATATAAATTCTAAATCAATTACAGTCCAAGTAATGTATTTTAAAATTTTTAATCTGATCGATAGCCTAAGATTTCTTCCATTAACAGAGGTCGCACGCTGATGGCAGACGCTTTTTAATTCATTGTGATGACCCACCATGTTTGAAGTTTCACTGAAACTCATATGCGTAGAATAAGATCTAATTTTCAAGGAATAAATCCTTTTGACTTGCTGAATAACTCAGCACCTAGAGGTATTTAAAGGAACAATACAAATGTTATCATTTTACCCTGGATATACTTCAACAATTTTTGCTATAGGCCATAGAATTTACTTTGAGTCATTTTCTATATGAACGATGTTATCTACGTTTAAATTATTATAAGAGAATTTACTTTGAGTCATTTTCTATATGAACGATGTTATCTACGCTTAAATTATTATAGAGAATTTACTTTGAGTCACTTTCTGAGGAAGGTTTTATCTACTTTTAAATTATTATAATTGTTTCTTTTTCCGAGATTCAAAGATACCAGACATTCTAAGCAAAATCTTTACCTTATATATGTTCTCTAAAAATTTATTGGTTTTCTATCATTTGACTATTAATCTTAATCAAATAACCAGATTTGGATCTTCCACTATTAGATTATTATGCCAAAGTATTAGGATTAAAGGAATCAAAACCTTGGGGTCCCTCAAGAAAAAATCAATGGGGAATCAATAATATCATCAATTACAGAGCAATGGTGAAATGAATCAGTATAGTTTATCACGTTGACATTCACAAGATGCACATTTATTTCCTCATAATAGATAGCAGCATTCCGCTTAAAATACGTCGAGCCCTTTAGCCGATTGAATCCTTATGTTCTAGAATTCTACTCCATAGGAGCAGAAAAGGTTAAACTTCCATTAAATTCAAAGTGTTGTTAGCTTGTATTCAATGGCTTTCCAGTCAAAGCTTTGAAACTTTATGAACTAAATTTCTTGGGAATTTCTTCAAAGGATGCATGAATCCGTGATTATAGCATTACAGCGTACTCATCGCTTGTCGCATCCAATCGATCCAATGCTCTCATACGAGGAATTCCTATTTATCACACTCTGCGATATTAAATTTTCTTTAGTTCTCAGAACTTTTTTTATTGATAGGATTAGCAACTCCAGAGATATAAAATTCTATTAGTCTATTCTAATTCATTCTTGGAACATTAAATTTTCTGATGTCCAGCTCCTGCCTCTTTTATCATTACTTGAAGTAGTAATGGAGCTAATCTTCATTTTCAATTTATCTTCATGAATTGTTTGGAACTGGCTCCCAAAACTTTCGGTCAGTCTACGTCACAGCCAAATTGTTTAGTCTATATATTTAGAAGCTTAAGTTTTTTATTTATTAAAATTTGGTGATGGATAATTCGAAATACAAACTGTGTAATTAGGTTACTGACACTTTTGGGCTTTGGTTTCTCAAGAACTTCTTATCATCATGCATTTTAAAGTTCTGTATATTCTATTTTATATTCTTCATCTGCATTGAGTTTTAAAATTTATTATCATATCTTTAAGTTGTGAAAATACGTGCTCCTACACAGCCCATTCCACTTTTCTGTGACTTCCATTTTAGGCACTCTTCCATTTTTTTTTAATTAGAGTATTAAAATTTCTATTAAATGATGATCCCAACAGGTTTACCTTCTTTACTAAAGATTAGGTTTTCTTTACAACTAGCCACACTTTAACTTTTAATTACAAATTAAAACCTTTGTTGCATCTGACTTTAATAGAGTCTGAATTCAAATGTTGAACTCGATAATTTCTTTTGTCTCTTACAGTAAGAGAAAACACAACACTAAAAAACACAGAAGGGGTTAACATATCGAAAGTAAAGTCGCTTTATTCTGCATAGCAGTGAAAAAATATTAAAGTTAGTGGAATATATGAAAGTAAAAGGTTTATTAGATATAATCTAACGTGCAGCAATCATTATAACTGTCTACGACAGTTTTGGTGAATTTATGTTGGGTGGGTTTGTTATATTTCAGAGTGTGTTATTAGCTACCAATCTCCGTAATTCGATCATGGCTAAGCCCAGAGTACCACATCTGACAGGTATCTTTCTTCTAACTTTTATTTCATATCACTTGAGGTCCTGGCTCACTTATATTTAACTAACAGATTGGAGCCATTTACTCAGCTGACCGACATCATGCGGATTATGGATCTCATAGTAATTATCTAATTATGTGGCCATTATCTTTATGTCAATTATTGCACTTCACTTATCAAAGTTTCTCACTACCCCTTCAGAAGAATTTGACTAGATCAATTTACAAATTGCAGATAAAGATATGCACAACGGATTTGAACTCGAAAATTTAAAATGTATTGATAAAATATAGGACACGAAATCGTAACAAAATTTTCCTACAGGAAATTGTTCAATATTAATATTATATTTTGATTTAGCTGTCTCAGAAAACTATGTATTTTATAACACTATTCATTTGTAGCTGTAAGTCTATTTTTTTATAGTGTAAAATGTCTTCCAAATTTTGTCTTCTCTACTGTAATGCTTGAAGTGTTGAATCTTTAAGTGCTCAACGAAAAGAAGGTGTGTATTTTGGAATTCTTTTAAATTTTAAAATTTACTGTATAATACTCTGATGTATGTGTTGGGCCGTGGTAGCCTAGTGGTCAAGGTCATTGGACTAACGGCCGGCGGTTTTCATTCAGTCACGGGTTCGATCCTTGGCTGTCAAAGACCATGTAGCCAGGGCTGATGCACGTTAAATCTGTTCGGGGCCCAAAGTCCCCTTTGGCGTGGTGTGGATGTTAGGAGAGGGGTGCCAGGTGTCGTCTCGGCACTTGACCGTGGTTCAAAATTACGAGGTCCGTCGCCAATAGCCCTCTTTATTTGCTTCTAGTGCGACGTTAATAAAACTGAACTAAACTAAACTGATGTATGTGTTACAACGTCACACATTTTACAAGACATTTGGATCAATTTTTTTGTCTGAAAATGCTTCAGATATTGGATGAAGATGTCTGACATTAGGCAAGGTAGCCTTAACTAAATGGAAAAAACAGTCCGGTAAGTGGTAATCTAAACTAATGGAATAGATAAATAAATTTCCTCATTTTATAGATTATTTTGCAATGCAATACTTAATCTTTTGGAGTTACACGACTAATCATTCTTCTTTTCGATGCTTCATTTTCTGAATTATTTAAACGGATCCTACATTTAGAAAATAAGATACTTATACATTGTATCATCTGACGAAAGTTTAATACTTTCAACTTTTCTTGCTACTTCTCTGTAGCATTAGAATAGGAGTTTATCGAGGAAATTAGTTTACATAGAACTCAAATAAGTAAGCGTTTGACCATGAGAAAGTGAGTTAATTACTAATTTTTTTCGAGAATACGTTTCCTTTATTAGTGGCCTTAAGAGCAAACACTTTCTGTCGTTCAAAGAACTTTCATGAATAGAAGAACTTGGTTTTTTTACTTGTAATTATCTCCGTTGTTTAAATTTAAGTGCATATAAGAGCAACCTATTGTTTTTTAATAATTGATAATATAAATTTCTAATTGTTTTGAATGAGTAAATGTTTCTGTATTTGTAAACAAAACTAGTGCTTTTTTTATATCACCACATATGAAAACTTTTGAAAGTAAATTCAAACTTCAATTATAAAGAGCCGGAATGTTTTTAGGGGAAAAATCGAAAACTGTAAATAAAACAAACAGTTAATTGCTGATTTATAAATTCATTATTTTTAATGGCAATTTACAGATTACATGTATAACTTTAGAATATTTTGGTCTTATTTGTCTTTAGAATGGCCTTACGAGTTTCTGCTTAGAATTATTGTTCTCTAAGTTTTGAGTTTCTAATTAGAATTTTTAGTTAAAATCTAAATTTCATCAAACATTCTTATAGAAAGAATTCACTCTTGATGTATATATTGGTTGATTAAAAAATGCAGTTCAATAAAGTTTGATACCTTCAAGTGCTTTCTCATTTTTTTATGCGTTATTTAATAGTCCTAATGGAACTGAGTTTTCATGAACACATTTTCATTTGCTTATTCATGAAATGTTAAATATCGATGTTAAACATGTTTTTTTACTAGTTTATGTATATTCATTAAGAAAATCCATTATACATAATTTAAAAGTAAAAGAATGGAAATGTAGGAGTGATGAATACAGTTAAAGAGTTTATTTATTTCTTGAATAAAAGCTTTGTCTTAAAATAAGTTTGCTAATACTTATTATAAATTGTGTTCAGAATATGTAATGTGAAATGCTCCAAGCATAATTATCTTAATTTTGTAACTCATATAACATAATATAGTTCCAATTAAATATGTGTAAGCCTCAATGATCAATTTAATTTGTACAATTTATTTGAACAAATGACTTATTTTTCATTCATTAATCTTCCTTTTTTTGAACCTTTTAATATTTATAATCTTTTGGGGTGGTTTGTTTTTTTTTATAGTTATGGGCTGTTCTGATATATTTGATCCGTTTCGATCCACATAAAATTGCATTAAATTAATGTTTCATTCTTTCTAAATTACTTTTCTCTTTTAATACGTTGATCATATTTTTAAAAATAGTTGTTGATTTACCATTTAGAACTCATGTCATAAGTCATGTATGTCTATGTATAAGCTATGCATAATTCATGAATATATATATATATATATATATATAAGGTAACCAGTAAAGAGTTCTTACCCACTATTATTGAAAAAGAAATAGTTACAGAGAACTGTAGCTTATTGTTATTCTCAAAGTAATTCGCCATCGGCAACCAGCACCTTCTGCCAACGTTTCTCCAGCTGTGCAATCCTCTTGCGGTAAAACTTGGGGTTTTAGATGCAAAAAATTCTGTGAGAGCTTCGAGCAAGTCTGCTTCATTGGTGAAAAAGGTTTCCACACCAATGAAGCAAAATGAATGATACAATCATCTTTATGATTGTACCGGGAGTAAAAGAGGTGGTAATTGGTTGGCGCAAAGACAAGTGAGTAAGGAATAAAGCTCATAATTTCCCAACCAAGTAGCTGTATGGTGTCCCTGACTACCCACGCGACTTGCGGTCTGCCGTTTTCATGAAGGAATAGTTACCTTTGCTATTCATTAGTACTGGCACCTTCGACTATAATGCAGGTCAGCATTGACCGTTTGTTCCCATGATATCAGTTCATAGTGAACCACTTGACGACATGTCCACCAGACACAGAATATAATCTTGCGTTGGTGCATAGGTGGTCTTGCTATATATATATAATTTCTTTTCAACAGCAAAAAATGAATCTGAATTTTATGATAAATTGTAATTATATAATGAATTCAGAATTAGCCAGAGAAAAATAATAACCAGTTGGACATTTTTTAATTTTAAAATGTGTAGGAATTAAGAGTACCGTTATAATTAAAGCCCGGAAGGGCAATAATAAATTTAGAAGTAATTTAAACATGTTTACTTAAGTGTTTTTGGTATTTATCGCACAACAGAAACACATAAAAGCGATATTAAAGAGAAAAGATATGAATTTGAAATCTAAATTCGGTAGAATC
This sequence comes from Nephila pilipes, assembly GCA_019974015.1. NCBI lineage: Eukaryota > Metazoa > Arthropoda > Arachnida > Araneae > Nephilidae > Nephila > Nephila pilipes. The sequence goes on from BMAW01056316.1 coordinate 62,166, forward strand.
AAGTTTGGATGGGTACTTGGAAGAAAGATGTGTTGTCTCGATACTTAAAGACCTACACACCTTAAATCTGGTTAAAGTGTCGTTGACATAGGGTGAAAGCTTGGAGAAGAAAGTGCCGGCTCACACAGATGTCGTCCTAGTCCCTTGATCGAAGTGAAAATTACGAGGTACGACTTCAGTAGTTCTTACGTTGCAAACAGGGTGACGTTTATTAGAAATCACAATCAATGGGAGTAATCCATCAAGACTTAATGTGTTAATTTCGTTTTAAAAATACAGGGTATTTTAAATAAAATTTTAAAGATCGGTTCTTTTAGAATAAATTACAAATTTTATTTTAAACTTTTCATCTTGTATTTGCTTCTAAATTAAGAACTTTATTTAAAAAATCATTTGATTTTATAATAATATTACAGTTAAGAGTTTTAGAAACGAATATTGTGTAAGTTTTTATATCTTAATATAAAAATAAAATATGTTTTCTTTTAGCTATGACACCAGCATATTACATTTTAAGATTATATAAACTTTAACTTTAATGAGCCTTAAAACAGATCTGACGACTCAATAAAGAGTTTATGCTCTGAGTTACATCTCTGTGGTTCTTCTTGATTATATTAATTCTGTTAATTGATTCCCGGAATTTATCATAATTCATTTTGTCAGGTTGAAGGCTGCTTCTAGTCATCGATTAGCTTGCTCATATGGTAATACTCAATGTTGTGCATGCAACACGTTTAAACAACTATAATTGGAGTTTGACTAGACATCACAGCTATGTTGGGATGGATACTCAGGTACACCACACACCACACACACACACACACACACACGCACACACACACGCACACGCACACACGCACGCACGCACACACGCACACACACGCACACACGCACGCACACGCACACACACACACACACACACGCACACACACTTTGTTTATTAGGTTTTTCAGCGAGATGCGTGGCGTAGAGGTGAAGAGTTGCATAGCGGTTAAGATATGGATCTTCAAGAAGCTATAACAAAAAATAATTTAATAATAATGTTTCTATAGAAACTGTAAGGTACACAAAATGGTGATTAAAAATCTGAAATGACATTGATTTAATTATTGCTTATAAGCATCAAACTTTGACTTTACACGCGTTTAATATCTTAATATAAGTTCGCGCGTGGGGTATTTTGTAGGCCACCTAAAAACACTCAGAAATAAGTTAAAAACAAATATTTATGCTTTAAGTTCCTATAGTCAAATCGTTTCATAAAAAGTAATTAATATTCTTTCAATAAAAGTAAAAATACAAAATATAACATATTAACAATAGTATTAGCCACTGACCATATCAAATTTTATCTGTGAAATTTCCCTTACTTTTGTACTTCACAAAATTAATTACTGTAATTGCATATTTTTTACACACCAATCTATTATATATATGATAGGTAATCGTTGTCATCCTATTTTTGCTGGACGTTCATTTTTTAGCCACTTTCTTGAGGTATTTCGTATGCACTTAGAAAAAGCCTATTATCTGATGTAATACCTTTATTTCTGCTCTTTCTGCAAAATTTGACCTCAGTAGTTATATAGATAAATTTTTTCAAAAATGCCGTCTGAATTTTTGAGTTTCATTAATGTGCATCACGTTATACAAAGGCCACGGTAACCATTTGGTCATGTTCGCGCACTTGCACCCGACGGCTTACGTCGAGTCGTGGATTCGAGACTTGATGCCACTAAAGACCTGTCGTGTAGTAGGCGTTGATGTACGTTAAATATGCCAGGACCTAAAGTCCTCCCATTGGTGCGGAGTGGAAGTTAGGAGAGGGGGGTTCCAGCTAAAGTGTCGTCCTCGTCACTTGACCAAGGTTCAAAATTACGAGGTCCTTCGCCAATAGCCCTCATGTTACATCAAGTGCGACGTTAATGAAACCAAACTAAGCGTTATACAAAATTGGGCTGTTTATTTTAGCTATGCTTAGCAATTGATAAGTATTACCTTAAGTACTTTCTTTTTCGCCTGGATACAAAATACGTACTTCAGATTTCATCTACTGTATCTACCTCTTATTTTTAGAATTGTAGTTCATAGTATTCTCAAGCTCCTTACTTTCAGAATTGATTGCAAAATCATTGTGTATCGTGGAAAGAAGTATAACTGCTTAATTAATTTATTTATTTGACGCATATGACGTAATAGGTTTTTTTTCGCATCCAACGATAGACGAACAGACTTCTCTGTTTTTATTGGGTAAACAATCCGATAGTAGTTTCCTTCTATTTATTTATTTTTTCATAGTAACAATAATTTTTGCTTTATCTTATAAAAGATTCATGGCTAAAAAGTAGCGATTTGGGTTTAATACAGGTACAAGATCCCTAAACATGTATTATTTTATTTAAAAATAATTCTAAAACTACTAACATAACCTTAAAATTTCATGAGAATTTATTTTCTACAAACAAAATAATCCTTAAGGCCATCAAAGTATGCTTACATAACTCATTCTCAGCGTATTCTGTTCACCGTTATATGCCGCACAAAAGTTTTCCAGTGGTAGTCAACTTATGAATATCCTCTGAAACAACAAGACTGATGGTACGTGTCACTTCAATGATAAGATAGATACCCTCGCTGCTTGCTGCGGAGGCATTTTATGGTCAATTAGAATATGTTTACTGTAGATGGCGTTTGCGTTTGTAGTTAAAGATGAAAGAAATAAGCTGATAAAAATTTAATAATATGATTTGGGGTGTTCAAACGTGTGTACATAATCCATAATATTACTTTTTTTTCTTAAAAATAGGATTTCAAATACAAAAAAATATATATTTAAATAATTAATGATTTACCAAGCTTGATAAAATTTTTCAAATAGCAAATATCACATTTGTATCAAATATTAGTATTATAAACGTGAATTTAACTAACAAATTACAAAAAGACAACATGATATTTGTTTATGAAATTTGCAGGCTCTTTATTGTATTTAGCAAATAAGTGATTATGCTTTTCAATTCAATTAGTAGTATTACATTTCACTTAAAAATTATACTAACTCAGAAAGTTCACTATAATTATTTGCAATCAACAGCTATTACATATTTTTCGACGAATAGTAAAATAGCATAAATTAGCATGCGAAATTAAACTCGTATTCACTAACGAAGCTTAAGATATTTGTCCATACTTTCTGATAATATTCAAAGAACACGTGTTTTGAAATATTGATGACTTTCCTTGAAAAAGGACTAATGTACGTTAAATCTGTCGAGAGTCTATGTCCTTACATTAGATTAGAGTGGAAAGTTAGAGTTGAGAGTCCCAGCTGAGGCACTGTACTCGTCATTTGATCGAGGTTCAAAATTAAAAAGTTTGTCACTAATAGCCATAATGATGATTCTGAGTGCGATAGTAATAAATAATTAATCATTTGAAAATTTTCATCTTTTTAACGAGAAAAGAATCCACTAATCACGTGATGAGAGATACATATAATTTCAAATCTAGCTCTGCTAATTTCTCCTGCTCATATAGTGGGTTAAGAATCTAGGTTGGATTTTAGATATAGATCTTATTATTCCATTTTAAGAATGCCTAATAGCATTGAATCGCTACACCATAATATTCTGCCATCTTACCCACTAATTTATCCGTCTTTCAATCACAAAATTTAATTTCATGAATTGTTATTTCCCTTGAAAAAATTTATATTTTTACGTTCTACTGTTCCCACTTATATATTTACTGTAATATCCATTCTTATAATGATTAAATGTTTTGTTGTATAGTTTTGAAAATTTTTGTAGATATTTTCAAAAACAATTTCAAAACGTTAAGCAAATGGTACACACAAGTGTGAAGATTCTTTAATATATATTTAATAAAAAAGATATTATTTTGGAATATAATATATTTTAATTAATCGTAGTGCTTTCCTTATATTCCGAAAATTAATTATCATAAGAGCTTTCTATTTTTATTTATAGTCTTGAGATATTGACACATTGCCTCCAAAGAAAACTCAAATTTAGCATGATTTACTAATTTGAAAATCATCTAAAAATTAAAAAAAAAAATTTAAATACATATAACTTCTGCATATTAAATTATTTATTTAATTTACAAAATGTATGGACATTTTAATGTATAAATCATTTCATTTTGAAATTACATGCAAACTTATGCATATTATAAATTAAAGTATCCATAACTTTTCAGTAAATTAAAAAACTGCATTTATACGAGCGCTTGCACTAACTCAATCAATCACAAAAAAGCCATGAAATAATATTACACAACAAATATTATACATCATATTTTCATCGGTTCTTATACTGTCTAAATGTTACTAAAATTATAAATATGTTATCCGTTGTTATCGAGAAATAATTTATTGATGCGGTTAAAAAAACGCCATTTCATTGCATCACTTCTCATGAGTAAATAAGCTTATAATAAAAGAATCACTTTCAAAGAAAAACTTTTTCAATGAAATTTATTGACTCGTAATTCTTCATTAATAATTGAATTTGCATCTATGACTCCCAATGAGTATCAGTAACATAATTAGTCTCATTAATTACACTTCTTAACATGCTTCATATCATGCAGAAGTTTTGAATAAGTGGTTTTATTAGATAATTAGATTCTATATGAATCTTTACTCACATAAAGTGGCCACGAATAATTTGCAATTAGCATTTTTTAAGTCTTACATTTCCGGGATAATATCTGCATCAGAGTTTCTGTTCGAGGTGTTCTTTTTTACCGTTATGCATAAGTGATTAATACGGTAGAGAAGTCATATAAGGTAAAATCTAACATTCTCTTATCATTGTTAATGTTCAACTTTATTGATGCAACTTTTAAAATGTGAATTGGAGCTTCTGATTCTCATATTATATATATTTAAAATTTCAAATGTTATTTAGACATAATTTTTATCATGTATGTAGATTACGAATCCTGTCTGATAAAAATAAAAATTAATAATTTTCTAAACTATCAAGTAATAAATGTCGCAAAATTTCGAAACTCTTAGTAAAATACAATCTAAATTGCAAAACATTAAAGTAAAACTTATAGATCATGTATAATTATTAATAATTTAAGAAATACAAATTTATGTATAAAGGTCATTAAAAATTGTCGAATAATATATTATTACATAATATTTAATATTATAAATTAAACACATAAATAATTAAAAATAAGGAATTTAACCATACTTTAAGAAACTACAAAAAATGTACAACATATCAAAGCCTAATCAAGTCCTATAAATCCTATATTAAGAGAAATAAATTAGTAAGTTAAACTCAAAAATGAAGGTATGGTAATTATAAACTGTCTGAGACATGGAACTGAAAAAAACGTGTTTACCACAGATCCAACCAATCACACTTCAGATAATTGCAATGTAACAAATTGGTTTAAGACATAAATAAGCTGAAAGTCTGAATGAAAACAGAATATCAAAAAAAAAAAAATGAAAGCAAACAAAGGAAACAAATTTATTTAAACCAAAGTAAATTAACTTATTCATTAAAAATGCATTATATTTATTATTCGCATTACTAAATAACTTACCATTGCCAATGATTTAAAATAGAATAATTTGAAGTAATTATTAGCAAACTGTGGCTTGATAAACAGAAAATTAAAAATAAATTATGGTGTTACTAATTCTCTAACACCTAATTTCCTTAAAATGTTATTTTAGGGGCATAATTCCTAAGAAACTAGTTAAATCGTTCTATTTTCAGTCTTGAATATCTTCATTTTCTTTTTCAAGTACTGTGTATTATCATAAACACTATTTCTTAAGGTCTACTTTACGTTAGACTTTAATTACAATAAGAAATTCCATTTTTTTAAAATCAAAATACGTCTTTCACTTTAGTTGAGTACCTTAAAAGAACCCGTTGAGCAATTGTTGCAATTGTAAACTAATTAAAAAAAATTAAAGAACCCAGACACAAAGATATGCATGAACTAATTTTTAGAATACATAAAGTAATTGGATGTTCGTAACACAGATTTTTGATTCACGTTCTTTTTCGTATTACTTTTTATATACCTTCAATATTCATTTGAGATAAGGTACAAGAATTCGTCTAGACGATATAAGTTTATTCCGTAATATTGTCTACACAGCGTGAACATATTTAGCAGAACTAATCTTTAGAATGATCCTCTACTTTAAAAGGAGAGATTTACTTTTAGTTCCTCTTGTAAAATAATTTATTTGCTTTTCTTTCTATAAAAAACAGGCCGTGGTAGCCTAGTAGTCATGATCACAGACTCGCGGGCCGGCGTTGTTTTCGTCGAGTCGTGGGATCGAGTCCTGATAAGCCACTAAAGACCCAACGTGTTGCGGGACTAATGTTTGTTAAATCTGGACGAGGTCCCAAGTCATCCCATTAGAGTGGTGTGGAGGTTTGAAAGGGAAGGTACTAGTTTATGTGTCATTTTCATTACTTGACAGAGGCTTAAAATTACAAGGTTCGTTGCTAATAAAAATCATGTTGCTTCTTAGTGCGACATTAAAAACTAATAATCAAAAAATTTAAATCTGTACAAAAACAAGTCTTCTGCCTTAAAGAATATTTAGATGTATTTGGACCTCGTTAAGCGTTTAATTTTCTGCTTATTATTCACAATAAGACTCTAATCTTATTAAGTGCAAGAGAAAATTACAGAACATGGTTATTATTATTAACGATAAGTAACTAGTTAAATATGATTGAAAACAATTATTGGTGATATGATTACAGGTATATTTAATGTCATTTACCTTTGTGAAGCAAACTGGAAGTGCCAAAGCCAGAGCCAATCCCCATACAACGCATAGACCCCTTCGGCAAGTACTGACTGTACAGTAGCGCCGGGCCAGAATAGGATAAGCAATCACTAAGAATCTAAAGTAAAAGAAGAGACATTCAGTTTATTACATATTATAAAGGGGGAATTATTAAATATTTATTTAAATATATTGAGGAAAATATTGAAACTATAATCTGACAGGTGTTTCTTTAGAAGACCATTTGATATTTAAAGGTATCACGATGGGGGATTATACATAAGGAAAAAAGAGAAATATTTAGTTACTTTAAAAAACTTAGAAATGTGAGTATTTTTCTTTTTTCTGATAATCATTTGCTATCAAATTAAAGTTATCAAAACTTTGATTTCTACCGCATCGAGTTGTCGTCCTTACGATCAAATCATCTTAGTCGATTAGATATGAATTCATCATTGCAACAATCAAAACAATGGGCTGTTTTTGATGAATCTGTGCTAAAGTAGGCGAAGATATTCTCATCCACCTAAAAATTTATTACGACGAGTCTAGGATCTGAAGGGCGTCGTAACCATTGGTTTCTTAAGAAACAGAAAAACAGTAGATGGATTAAACTACAAAAAGTTTCCACATTTCTATTGCCTAATATCGCTTTTCCCATTCCTAACACGGGTACTTTGGGAACCGCTCTTATATTCATAATTTTAAAATCACTTATATTTTTCTCAATAATAATTCTTAGTTAGGCTAATTGTAATTTTTTTAAAGTAGGAGGTTTTTTTGCATAATCAAATATTAGGGATATGTAACTCATTCAAGATAAATCTGTAATATTGGTGAAATTATTCTAATTTGATAAATTTGTGATCAGTGTTTTATTTACTAAAGAGTGTTTATATTTCAATTTACCACAAGGGGTGAGTGAATACAAAAAAGGAGTGATAAAGGGTAAATGAATACACAAAAGCACCTGCAAACAACAAGTATTTTGAACATGGGCTTTCTTTCAAACTCAACAATTTGTGTAACATAATTTTTTATACCTTAAATTTTAAGAGAAAAAGGAAACATTGAGTAAAATTTCAATAAAAACTAAAATGAAAATTAAAAATTTATTTTTCATTAATTTTTTAACAAAATGATAGTTAGAAAAATAGAGTTTAAGCAATTACCCCTTCACCTTGGCGACGGATTTGGCTACTTAGCATATTAGCAGCTCAATTGCGCTCTTCAAAAAGTGGTGAAAAAGCTTTTAAAGAGTTGATCCAGACTAAGTAAGGATGCAGTTAAAGAAAATCTTAACAGAATTTTCCCCGAGGTATTTTAAAAAACAAAATTTGTAATATTTTTTTCCTTATTCAGAAACAAAAATATAGGGAAATCAAAGAATTTCAGTACCATTGTGAACAATTCTACAAATAGAGAAGATGATAGGAAAGTCAAAAACCAGTAATAAGTATAATTTATTACCTTTTGCTATTGCAATAAAAATAAGTTCAAATAATCATTTCAGATAATTTGTTTTAATTATTGTACTAACCTATAAGTACAAAATATATGTAATTTATAGTTTAACTTCCTAGCCTTTTTTTAAATTTCATTTTAACAAAATCAATGAAGGAAAAAGCTTTTTGATTGCTAGTTTTGTACAGAAATTGTTCAATAACATATTGTAACAATTGTCGTACCAATGTTATTGTCAATGAGAGAATTATTTAAGGATTTATAAAAAAAACTCAATTAATGTGTTAATAAAGTATTTTTTTATTTTTAATATTTGCAAATTCATTTAATTCAGCGAAAATCAACAAAATTCGCAAAAGTAAGTTTCTTTATTTCGCTTTTTGATTATATATTTAAAAATGATATGCAAATATGTTAAATTAATAAACTTTAAGGAGTAAAATTCATATCAAAAGTTTATTTAAATTTGTTTTATTCGTTTGTATGATGCTAGATTCACTCACAGAAAATAAGCAGCTTTGATGATTTTAACATAAATGTAAAGAATAACAATTTTATAGAAAATTCTGTCGTATAAATTGCTGTAAACTAAATGTATAGTTAAAGAGAAGATAAACACTTTAGGTTATTTCTGTATTTATGTGGTAATAACTGATGTAAATGAAAAAAAATTTTGATCGAATAATAAACATGTATGCATTCTCTCTTGCATATTTCTAATGTAGATCTGACATTCTGAATTAAGAATTTTGCATTATTCTTACATGATTTTTAAAAATTGTTAGCTATCAAAGTTTTCAGAGATTTAGTTTAGATAAATAGGAATATGAGACGACACATAAATAAAAAAAATTTATTCAATGAAGAAGTTTTAAACTACTAAATTAATATTAAATTCTTATATAGGAAATTGTTTCGTGTCTTAACACGAAAGAATTCAGAATGTCAATCTTTCGTGATTCTTATATAGGAAAAGTCAATGATTGGATTAATCGAGATGAACGTAAGATGAGAATAGTCTAATAATAAGAATATTTTGGTGATAAAAATTCAATGAGCTCGTTAGAATTAAGAGATGGAATCGAATAGTTATTTTTTTCTTTGTTTCAAATTCTGCTATCTTTTTATGATTCATAATTTATTTTTCTGAATTATAAATGTAGAACCTTTGATAAATTTTATTAGTGTAAAACAACATAAATAATTTTAATATTTCATTTAGCAGACCAGGTAGCATTCTTGCTTTTTCTTTTTTTTTTCATTCATGAATATCTAATGATGTTAAAACGATGTTAAACCATTCGTTTTATGGATCAGAAAGCATGCGAGCACATTGTTTCGTTTGCTGGGTTAATGAGAATTTCATAAAAAAATTCGAGAATAAAAATTGAATAGGCGTATAATATAAAATCTGCCTATGAAATAAATGAAAACAATGCGAGAATTTGAAAAGATAATTCAAAAGAAACGATGGTTTATTTATGAAGATAGATCTCAAATTTTGAAATACATGATGCTATTGTAACTCGAGGCTATTTGTAACACGTCATTATTAATTTTAAAAGTTATTAATTCACCGAAAACACATCATTTTAAATTACATTAGGTATTAAATTTTAAATTACATTGCGTAAAAGAAATTTAATTAATTCTGTCAAATATAATATTCTTCAACTCATTTATAATTAACAAATCACAATATGGAATAGAGAAATTAATTTTTGAAAACCTCAAAACCTACTTGATATTACAGAAACTAAGTTTGATACAAAATGATAATCGTGGACTGATGAAAATAAAATAACACATACAAATAAATGTAGCTATTTACAAAAGATATAGTAAGAATAACTAAATAATAAAAAAACTCGAATGTAGAAGAAGTTTTAATTAAAACAGAATATATTTTCTCATTCGAAAAGACAAAGCAAATGTATAAGATTAGAGAAATTTCGGTTTGAAAGAACTTGCCATCAGATTTCATTTTCCTAGTTACCTTAAAGTATAAGTAAATGTTAAGTGATAGCGTCTACAAACACCTTTTAGTTAGTGCAAGTTTCTATACACTTATAAAGAGCATTTGAAGTAACGACATTCTACTAAAAGACTTTTAAGAACGTTTGAAAAAGTATGGAAGCTGCCAGATTTAAAATAAAATGCAAAGTACTCTAAAATATATCAAACAATTTTAAAAGGCTAAAATAAAATAATATATGCAATAAACCTTTAAGCCTGTAATGTGATTTGAACAATCTCAAATGTAAATATATTTTCATACCTTTTTAAAAACAAAAGTATTTCATTATGTTTAGAAATTGTGAATCTTAAGAAAATTTAAAATAATGTTCTATTAGAAAATTATATATATATATATATATATATATATATATATATATATATATATATATATATATATATATTATATATATATATATATATATATATATATAATTCTGAACATTATTTTCGACATTTTTAAGATCACAAATTCCAAACATAATATCAAATACAGTCAGAGGCGTATTGAATTTTTCACTTTTATTTAAAGCTGTGAGAGACCATTTTCATTAGGTAGTTGGTTACATCAATTAAGTAAAGAGCAGAACAGTTGTATGAAAAGAACAAGCGCACGCAATTATAAAGAGAGAACGTTTTCGTTGCGTTTTTTGCTTATATGCGAAAGTCCCATCAAACGTCATAAGCGTGGTAAGAATAAAAAGGGGATTCAGGGAATATAATAGATAGGGAATTAAAAGTGACTTTTGACAGATTTATAATTAGTTTAAGCAGAATTAATCCTTTTCCAAGAGCGCGTGATGTAATAAATTTTGGGATGCTTTGGAAGAGGATCAGGAAATATAGAATGAATCTTTTACTTTTTTTTGTATTAGGGAATGAGATAGAATAGAAGGATTAAGTTATTATTTAGGGTAATTATTGAATTAAAAGTTAAATCATTACATATATATATATGCGTATATGTGTGTCATGATATGACGATAATAATTTTTTATTAATTTAAAAATATGGTCTTAGACACATTTTATTATTATTGTGCTGCAGTTATGGCTCAAAAGATAAACTCTAATTCTTTGTTTAATAATTTATTTTTTTGACACGAGAGAGAGAGATACATAACAGTTGCCAGAAGCGTCATTTCAGTCTTCGTGGGTACATGTATGTATACATATACATGTATACATAAGAGGGATAACTTTCTTTTTATGATTAATGAGTTGCCTTATCTATTTTTAGGAATACTATGAATAAATAATTATATTTTAAGGAACAAAAGACTTTTACCACGTTATTTTATGTACGTATTATTATGTGTACGTATAGAAAAAGAAAAGTTTAAAATTTCAAAAGAATTTAATGTTTTACTCAGAAAATACAGTATACATATCGCGAGTACATACACACATATAACGAGTCATTCCTTTAGGTGTTGGC
>BMAW01056317.1:0-33118 GCA_019974015.1 Nephila pilipes
AAGTAGAGAAGCTTTTTTTCTGGAAGATGCTTCAAAGAACCCTACATTGCTGAAATAACGTCTGACTTTGTATTACACTTTCTGTCATGATCCTGCCTCCAAAGTCAAAAACAGGCAGAAATCGCATGTTGCAAGATCTAAAGTATAAGGGGGGTATGGAATGATTTTAATATTTGATTGGTATTGCTAAACAGAAGTAGATATTGAAAGATATTGCCGAACAGAATTAGCGACATCCGAACGTTATGTAATGTTCAATTCCCTACCAGTTTATAAAACTTTTTCGATATGTGTTGTCAAATAATTTTAAAAAAAGTTAAACATAATATTCACCATTCACAGTAATTTTTGGAGAAACAGCATGCTAGTAGATTACTCTTTTATGATGAAAGAAAATAATCATCGTGATATTTCCAGCAGATTCGGTTTTTTTCGCAGTCTAATTCTAAATCACTCACCTCCATTTCTGTAGGGCATATAAAAACCGTTTTTTAAACAAGCACGAAATCAGGAAAATAAAATTTTCTGTTTCGTTTAGGATATTTATAAGTGTTCAGTTAATATTTTGAAAAAGTAACCTGCACTTTAATTATTTAGTATCATGGTGTTGCCACCATGTAAAAAAGTAATTCTCAGTTCTTATATAATGTCCTTTGTATGTATGTATGCATATATATATATATATATATATATATATATATAGTTTTTTCAATATCGAGGATTTATTAATTTTTTTAAGGTAGTTAAATAGTTTCCGGTAACTCATTAGAATAGGAATTTAAAAAATAACATCCATTTTCGTACATTAAGTATGAATACATAGTACTCAATTTTAATTACAAATGAATTCATAAGTATTTATTTCGATTAAATGAAAACTAAAAGCTTAACTTACTTCTTTTGATTACATATGACGTGAATTTTTAGACTTTTTTTTAATTCTTGTCAACTATTGAGATTCAATTACATTTCGAAATATGTTAAGCAAATTTAAAATTTGTTAAATCTCGACTCTAAGTAAATTAAGATTGACGGATGATCGTTATAATATGTAAATGATACGGAAAATGAGCTATAATAAGAAATTCATGCTGAAGAGTTTCAAAATAAAGTTTTCATCAAACTATTTCTTTCACTTATGTAAAGATAAAGTATTTTGGAAAAAGAGTGAAATAAACGTAATTACATAATTTCGGTACTCTAAATGCTACTAATTACATTAATTTTTGGACACTTCTACACTGATAGTATTCATAAATATTCTACACTGTCTAAGAAATGGGCATAGTTTACAAATGGTAAATAAAATGTAAATCAAAAGAAATAATCATTCAATTTCTTAGCATAGAAACATTTTTAATGCTAAGTTAAAGCTTTAAAAACTTTAAAATTGATCTTTTTCAAGACCCTTTGTAAAACTGGGAAAAGACTTTTTATTGAAATTTTATTTCCACTTTTAATTTATTTTTTAATTTGTAACACTACGATCAAACTTCGAAAACCTTTCGATTTTAAGAGCTTATTATTGCTTCTAAGTAGCTTTGCAAAAGAAGAAAATTAGCTTTAATTGAAACTTTAATTTTGTTTTTGCGTAAAATATTTACTTCGTTCTTCATTTAAACCTTTTTCAGCAGATGATCGCCACTTTCCAATTATCAAGACTTGTTTTTAAATTCATGATACAGATTAATATATATGCGCAAAAAATATTTTACTTATACTATCCAGCACTAGTTAAAGTTACTTATTTAAAGAGCTGGTAAAAATATATATAATTCACATTTCACATATTGTTTCATTATCTTATTTCAATGTAACACAACATTTATGAAGTATTGATATAAATGATAGTTTCATTTAGCTCCACTTAAATTTAGTGACTCTATCTCGCACGAAACTTTTTCATTCCCAAAACTAAATTACCTAGAATTTTTATGATAATCCTGGAAAACATCTGATATGATTCAACTACATTCATCCCGGTTCATTTCATTTCTTATATATATATATATATATATATATATATTCAGGAAATTAGAAAACATTCATCACAATATAAGTTACCGGTAATACTATACAGAAAATGAAGCTCACTCAGGTTCCAACACATTCTGTTTAAAGTAAATAATAAGGTAAAGCATTTAATTCTATTTGAAGAAAGGATTTAATAATCACGAAAAGTTGCACATGATTGAATTACGTTTGGAAAAAGAAACTGAATTTCTCTAAAAATTTGCTGCAAGTTTGTGACTTTTCCTATGTGCCGTATATTTTCTCATTTTCATATTCTCTTAAAAATATTATTCAATTGCTTTCAAATATTCTCTTTCAAGTAAATATAACAAAGCAATACAATTACGCAATTCTGAGCACCGTTATGTTTCTATGTGGTAGGACAAATTGGTAGCCAGATTCTCATAACAAGTTATTAGTCTTCAAAGCATGATGATTAATAAAAGTTTGTTAAATATTCTAAATAAAATCAAGTAATTTATGCTTTCAACACCAACAGGCAATGTAGTGTGGAAATTTAGAAGAGTAAGGTTGTTAAAATTCTGTGATCGTTACTAAATTATAATTCAGACTAAGTAGAATTGAAAACGCTGGTTGTACATACTGGCTGGTTAAGAATGACGTTACTTCCCTCTCTTAAAACCTATGTAACGTTTAAATACAATGATAAGCATTTAAAAAAAATCTGAAATTCACTTTAATCCTCCGAAATTAGATAAAGCAATTTTGATTTTTATTGCTGCATTAAAACTACCTCTACAGTTAAGACAAAAATAGATGTATTCAATATTCTTTATATTTAAGACCTATGCAATTATTTTAAATTGTATATGATCTTTAAAATTTGCACATAAAAACAGAAATGTTAATAAAAATGTTATTTAACAACAAATTTTCATGTTTCAGCTTGAAAATTTTAACTTTCATTTCACCTGATTTTATTACAAATAATATTTTAGTCTAGAAAATACGATGAATTTTGCAAAAATGTTAATCGTATCATTTTCCACAATTGATAACAATTTAAAACGTTTACCTTTTAGAAATATCATATCCATATAGAAATTAAATTTCTTTTTCTAATTTATAGAGTCTGAGACTCAAATAACTTATTAATTATTTTTAAAAAAAATTTCCTCATTTTACGTTTAACAGTACAATAGTGCATGTTTCCGCTACAGTGCGAAACTGTAACATCTGCGTGATCGATATGATACTTAATCCGGTGGAATATCCATTTGCTTTCAGCAGTCCTACGATGCGACCCTTCTCAAAGGCGTCCACCTTTTCAAATGGCTATCGTTTTCTTCTCAAAGGTATTCTCACCTTCAGGACGATAAATTGTATCTAAATTAACACATTAGTTAGAATCAAAATTACGTATTTTGGGAGAACAATTTAAAATATGTTTAAGAGTGGAGAACCTTTTTAGAGAAATAGTAAATCACGTGTTTGCTGTCCTTTGTCTCTGTCCTTTCAAAAACGAAATTCAATTAGCAGCTACAAGGGAGTTTATCCTTGCCCTATTTTCAAAAACTTTTTAAACAATTTAAATCTTCCTATTCCCTCACGTCAAGCAAAATTCAAAATTAAACAGAAGTGAGACGTACAGATTCTTACTGAAAAAAAAAAGAAACGGAAAATAAACTTCTGAATATTTTTTTCTGACATTTTGAAAGGAATTGAATGAGAACCACATAACCTTACAAAGCTCCTCTCTTTGGATACGAAAATATTTTTTTTTCCTTTCTACATTCGATGAAACCCCATGCATATTAACTTACCCTTCGGAACTGTGATTCACTTCTGAGAATTCGAACATTTCAGATTGAAATCCATTGAAAAGGAAATAAAAAAAAATATTTCGTCTTTACGTATTTTGAAAAGCCAAATTTCGAGAATACTACTATGTGAGTTTCTGTAACATTTTTTTGTCATCATTTCTCCCAGAATTGAAGTACATCACTATTAGAATTTTTGGAAAGAGAAAAAACTTGTCTTGCGCTCTTTTCAAAAGTATTAAGACTAAGTATTAGTTTTCAAGAACATAAATGTTGAGTGTTATGCATTTTTTTACATAACATGCGTTTCAAATATTTTTCTGTTCCGCTTCTTAAAAAGATACTATATTTCATTTAATGTGCTTTAGTAATAGACACAACAATTGAAGGATCAAGAAAATATTTCTGTGATATTATGTTTGAATATACACTGGTGTTCAAAATTAAGAAAATTTTCCGATGTTGGCGATTATCTCTGAAACTACTGGACAGATTTTAACGAAATTTGGTGTATACGTAGGATTGATATAACGCAAAAAATAAACATTCAACAGTTATAATACACACGCATGATCATGCGTAAACTTCATCGTAATCTCAAGATATGAAACAGCTGTTGCAGAGCCAAAAAAAATGGTTTAATAGGAGGTATGGTCCCGTCCTACAGATACATAGGCCTCACAACGTGATTTTATGCTGGAAATAAAGGAGTTTATAAATTCATGTGGTAATTGGTCCCATTCGTTCAGCAATACTGTTTTCAGGTCTTGAATGCTTCTCGGAAGGGGCTTGCGAATTTCAATTCAATTCCCCAGTGCGTACCAAGCATGCTCTACAGGATTAAAGTCTGGAAATCTGCCTGGCCAATACATCCGGCCGTTATTCTCACTTTCCAGAAATTCATCGACCATCTGAGCTCTTTGTGATCTCGCGTTGTCATCCATTAAGAGGAAATCAGGATGAATTGGACCTCTGAAAAGGCTGATATAGGGCTACAAGACATCTTCCCTATACCTCTCAAGAGTCGCAGTGCCTCTTTCAAAGACATGGAGGTGTGTGCGACCATACAACATGACGCCTGCCCAGACCATCAAGCTCCCTTACCGTAATGGTTGATTTCTTGGACTTTAGAGGGCAGGTAGTGGATCTCTGGTTCTCTCCATATGAAAGTACTGAGAAAATCACCAGTTAGGCTGAACCGGGACTCATCAGTGAAGAGAATGGTCACCCATTGATTCTGCGTCATCTTTAGCAGATTCTTCTGTTTGCAGAACTGAGCGGGAAGCAAACAACATGTCTGATTGCAAACAGCCCTCTCTCAATAAGTCTTCTGGAAACAGTCACCCTTGGAACTCGGGTTATTGTGGCTGCATATAACTCATGAAAGACTTGAGAAGCTGTAGTATCCATGTTACGCCTCGCTGTATTGAATAAATGGTGATCTTCTCTGGCCGTCAAGGCTCTTGAGCGACTTTGCCCAGACTTTCTTTCGACGGATTCGGTATCCTTAAACTGTTTCCATAAGTTGTACACGACGTTGGGAGTTAAATCGAATTCTCTTCAAATCTGGATTTGAGACTAGCCTGCTTCTAGCCTACCCACAATTCGTTACCTCATTCCATCATCTAAACGTCAATCGTTACTCAATTTTATAGTTTGAATTTTTATTAAAGATATTGTTGCAAAAAAAAAAAAAAAACACCATGGAGTTCGGCGAAATGTGCTGGCGAACGAAATGCGGATTTTGGTAAGCGAGCTTATAAATCCTATTTTTTGAACTACTTCTATTGCCATACACGTATACGCCTACATATTCGACGTACAAGATTTGTATCTTTGTTTCTAAACAGTATTTTTGCATTTCGTTCAATTCTTTTCATGAAATTCTACAAAATATGCAAATTCCCTTAATTGTGAAAACCAGTGTACAATAATTGATCACCTAGATAGTTTTTTTTTTTTTCAAATGGTATTTCTTCAAATATTGTATGTATTATGTAAGCTTTTGCTCTATTTGTAACATTCCCCATTTTTTGTATGTGTGTATGATAAGAAATATTTTACTCTAAAAATAAATTTATCTTAAACTCCCATAAGAAAATGTAATTAAATTGTATTGAATACATATAATAATAAAGTATATTATAAGAAAAAGCTGGTCGAGGTTTTCGCTTTAAATAAAGTCATTAAAAGTAATATATTGTACTGTATACAAAAATAAAAATTTATAATTGATTGATGCTCGATATTTCATAAAAGTCGCATTCATTATTAAGGAGAAAAAAAAGTTTCGTTTGATAAATATTATTTTTACGATGTGAAATCTTATTTCATCCAAATCGTTCTGATTATTAAAGACTAATGAACAAAATATTTAATAGAAACTTGAATTTGTTCCATTATCTTGATCTGGTTGTTCGGAATTTAAACTCAGTTACCTGTCTCTTGACATTCAAGCGATTTAGTATTAACAAGATTCCGTATGATTTACTGATATTACAACTCTTCTTAATATTTTATTAAGAAACAAAATAAAAATGTAATTCTAAAAGTATTATTCACTACATCAGGTCTAATCTTTTGTAGCTCTTAAATAGTTTTAAAGTTCTATGATGCTAGATGCTAACGAAAGACAGACTCAAAACTTTTCAGTACCTTTTATTATAACAAATTATTAGGCGTGTGTTAAGTAATCACCGTTTTTAAGAATGGCAGCTGCCGTGCTACGGTCGCCTTTCCACTCCAGTGCACTGACTCTATCTGTGGACTAGTCACAAACACCAGCTCAGAAATATTCTTCTGTATCCAATTTTTCTAAGCGCATTTAAGGTGCCTCATACAATTGAAAATGCCACCAATTGTAAAATATGCGTCATGAGTCACTTTAAGCAAATAAAAGTCATAAAAGTGCCGAAATTCCTCAAGAAATAAATGAAGTGTTTGGACATATGACACCACAAACAAAACAGCGATCCATGGAATGGAGGCATACAACATCACCCAAAAATTGAAGCTCAACAATTTGATTACGCAAAATAATGTGCACTGAGTTTTGGGATAGGCATGGTATGTTGTTTGTGGATGTCTTGCCTCGGGGGATGGCATAATAACTTCCGCGACATATTGTGAGACAGTGACAAAACTGCCTAGTACAAACCAAAACCAAAGGCATGACATGCGCAGTAAAGGGATTATTTGCTGCATGACAATATCCGTCCACGCGTGACTCGTCAAACCGAAGATTTCATCGGATTATATAGTCGAAAGTAGCTTCCTCACCTCAGTATAGCCCTGATCAGGTGCCCAGCGATTACCAATTGTTCCTGAATTTGAAAAGGAATTTAGTCCGTTAGTACAATGAAAAAGATGACAATTTCAAAATAGCCGTGGAATAGAATTTAGCCCATCAGGTGGCAGATACCTAAAAAGATGGAATCGAAAAGTTGTTTGCACGATGTGATAAGTACCTTAATAGTTGAAAAAATTTGTTGAATAGTAGTTTAAGGTGCATGCTTTCTTAGAAAAATAAAATAGCAGAAAAAACTGCAATTGCCTTTTTTAATATTGAAACTGTTTGTACTTAAAAAATACGCTATTATATTAAAACTCACAACTTGAGAGACAAAACAAAAGTTAGCATCAGCTTAAGGAAATTACAATGGTATCACTTTTCAAAATTGGGCAGAATGAATAGAAAAAAAAAAAAAAAAAAGAGTTCGAAAAGCAAGAAAAGTATTCTACACTCCAAAATCATTATAATTAAGCTTGATCAACCTCAGTCACAACTCTATTTCGTAATATTTTAAATATAAGAGGAAGTGAAAAACCTCACAGCAGTAATCATTTTCTCAAATCGCAATAATCTTTACTCTTTACTACATCTGATAACTCCTTTTGAATACAAAGATATAAGTCAACCCATTTGTGTATACAACGCAGAAAACTAAAAGTAAACACGATAGCAAATATAAAAATAATATTAGAGAATAAATTCATATCATATGAAAAATTCAGATCAAAAGAAAACTCTGTCTCGACAGTTATGGCAAAAGGTAACATAATATGACGATTCATACGATGTAAAAAATCAAGATACTGCATTTGGATCATTTAATGTATTTTACGTATATCACGAATATTTCGTGTAATCTAAATAATAGGTCACAAATATACAAACTATGTTTGAAATGAAACATCATTTCTATAATGTTTATTTTGTTTTAATTTTATAAACTTATCTCGACCAATGTTCTTGAATAGAGATCACTTGATTTACAACATTCATTGCTCACATATTAAGATCTGATATTCCTTTTATACAGTTAATTTCCTATGGTTAAAGGAAATTAAATATAGATTAATTCTTCGTATTTGACTAACAATTTAAGTCTTTTTTTTCCATAAAATATAAGAAAATAAAGGAAGGAAAATTAATATAACTTTTTTTAATTTCATACACTATAAAGGTATTTTAAATACTACTTAATTCGTGCCTCTCGTCATATTTTGCCTATTATTGAAGTTTGAGTATGATATCGTCCTAAAATCAAAATATACGCAGTATCTTAATTCTTTCATTCATTCGATTTATCATTACATATAAATAAATTTTGTAACTTATATATAAGAATTCTTGCTCTTTACTTAGACTAATATGACAATTACGTATATATTTATAGTACAAAATTTTAATTTACTTTTCATAATTATTATTTCATAGAGGTTTACATTATTGACTATTCAAAAATTTTATTTAAAATACAAGAGTCGGAGAACAGTTTATTTCGGTTGCTTAAGTCTTTTCTAAAATTATTGCTATTAATTAACATTTAATTTAAAAAATTAGAGTGTAAGAAATTAAAATTAATTTAAGACTAAGTACGATACGATCCTGTATCTTTTATAAAGAAAATTTAACGATACTAGACAAATTACTTATAATTAGAGACATATCTCGACAGACTATTTTAAAACATATTACTTAAATATATATATTTAGAGTTTCATTTAAAGGACAACGAAATCCGTAATAGAAATTTTTCAGAGCAAAATCTTTTTACAAAGTCATTTTGACTTAATCAAAAATTATTAAAACACTGGTTGAACATTTAGTACAACCAACGAAGCATAAGCTTAACATATAACATACACAACAAAATCAGATTCTTTCAACACGTGTACTTTTTAAAATCCAGATTTGCAAAGAAAAAAAGAAAAGTCATGGCCAAAAATAAAAAAAAATGAAGAAAGTCATTTGTATGCATCAGAGAAGATTTAAAAAGCGCCAGTTTGATTTTATATCAGAAATAAAAATCAGAAATATCTTTCAATTCAGCAATAGATGTGTGAAATGTTAAAAGTACTTTTCTTGTCACCTTGGAGTGATCAATTTACATATATATTACACGCTTAGCTCTTTCATACCAACACTTGACCTACTTACAATATTTAATACTAGAAGCACTGTTCTCGTTTATATTATTCCAGGAGTGAAAACCAACTTTTTAGTATTCTTTAAAGCTTTGAATTTCCATTCACAAGTATCAATTGCCATGATGAAATCATTCCTATTTAAAACAATATTGATTTAATGAATTTAGTAACCTTAAAGAAAAAAATTAAAATTTGTACTTGAAATAAATATTCTACATTTAACCACTTAATTTTCTTATTCTTGGCTTAAATTTTTCTGGATAGTAGAATCCATAATGTTTTCTTAAAAACGATAAAATGTAATTAAAACTTTCTGGTATTATATAGTATTTATATTTGATTTTTATGAAATGCAATCGAATTATACATTATTTATAAAAGAACAGGAAGAATATAATTTTTGAGTCATATTTTTTTTAATAAAGAAAATGTTGAATATAAGGAATCATTCACTTTTCTATATAAACAAAAATAAAGCAATTTATGAACAATAAAATTAAATTGTTTATGTAAGATATTTCAAATAATTGATTAGTTTCTTGAAACAATACGCATGAAACGAAGAATACGGTTAACTTAGAACTTGTAAAAATGAGTATACTCGGGACTCTAATTTGATATAATGATGAATTCTTATAGTAAAATAGGAAAATGTCATTGTAATGGGGGGGGATAATGGTGTTGGATACATTGCATTTAATGAAGCTGCTGTTGTATCAAAATTTATTAAGAATCAAAAGAGAAGAAAAAGATAAAAATGAATCAAAATTAAAGAAAACGTAGGAAGAAAATTATGAAATATAATTTATACTTAAAATATAAAACATTACATTCAAGTAATACTAGATGTCAAATGTTGCAGTGAATGAGAAATATATCACAATTAGTATGAAATGAAATACACATAATGAAATTTTGTGAAATTTTCATTGCCTTTCGTTTTCCGTATATTAGATAAGCTTAAAAATTTCATGAACTCATAATTTTTTTTCATTTAAATTATATTTAAGGGACATTAATGTACAATTTTACCATACACTTTTATAAAACAAGTATATTAAGCAATTTTAAATAAAATTTATTATTAGAAATTTTTTATTTTTTTCTCATTCTATTTCTACATAGCTTTCAAACGCCATGCATACTTTCCTCATTTAGTGCCGAAAAATTCCTATTTAACAGTACCTGTAAAGACTTAATTGCTGTATAATTGAATTTTTTAATGTGAAGTGTCTTCCTTTTAACTAATATATAGTTTTACAATAGATAATAATTTGATACTAACATAAGAAGTAAAACTTTTCTCAGAATCATCAGAAGAAATATTTTTCATACTATCATGTGATATGTTTCTCAATTACTTTTCACTTATGCAATTAATTATAAATTTTTGAATTATTTTACAAATATTATCACTGACATTTATACGGTTTTAATTATTTCCCATGTATATATGGATAATTCAATTTAAAATTAGCTTTTTACATGAAATGGACGCAGTATTAACTTTATTGAGATAATTAAAATTTAAATTTGATTGAAAATTCTGAAATGCATTCCTATCCATAAAACTAAAAAAAAATTATCTTGACGATATAGCATCACAAAGCACAAGTTATTGCCTACGTCATCATTATTGATATCTCACTCATTAGACTTTCCTACCCTACATTTGAAAAATTTGAGGCCTAGTTTGATTTAATAATTTGTTAATCCAAATGATAACTTTGGATTCAATGAGCACTCGATTCTTTGAATCAACTCGAGACCCCAGCCATAAAGTTGATGCTTTTACTTTTTAGACTACCGGGATCAAAAATAAGTTATAATATTCTAAATTATGAAGGTTGTTTATTTTTCAACCCCTGATCGAGCGCTAAACAACTAGACAAATGGTAGGAGGTGGAGATGCACGGTAGGCAACTGCGCATCTATTTAACTATAATCACTCTTATTACCTACGCCATCTCACGATTCTAAGCTGAGCTGTAGGCACTCACACATGGATGATAGAATTGATACTCTCTCCAAGTACAAGTTGTGTAGTGTTATTCTCTTTCTTCAGGCAGAAGGGGATCATGCAGTCTAAATTAACCAAAAAATTAGTCGAGTATATATGAAACCCTTACGAGTGTTGGTGTGCGTAAATGATGGAGATGATTTAAAGACGGGTGAACAAAAGTTCACCATAAAGGAGGCTAAGAATGCCAACTTGTTCAAACTAACTACCACAGCAGAAGGCGATGGGTTTTTTGGACCAAGAAGGTGCTTTCTTTGTTGAGTTTATGGAACTGAGGACTACTAGCAAAGCAGCTGTTTATTGACAGACATTTACGACGACTGAGAAGAGTCATTTAAAATTAAAGAAGAGAAATGGAGCTTCAAAACAAAATGCAAGTCCATTTCACATCTTAGCGGCAACGTTACTCAAGGAGGGGGATAGAAATCTCATCTACCGTTATCATAAATGCTTAAATCTTCATGGTGATAATGTCTAAGAGTAACTATGTTTGTACATAACTTTCGGTAACAAATTCACATTGTTCTATACTCTTTTTTGTGGTCCCTCGGAGGTTGAAAAAACAGACCTCGTAAAATATAAATGGTTAAATTATAATAAAACTGAAAACATATTTTAAAGTATTGAAAAAATAAAATAACACAATATTTTTACTAAATAAAATATCAAAAGATATAAGATATACAAGGTATAAGAGAAATAATTTAAATACAATTTCTTACCAAATGGAATCCTTTATCACATAACAATGACAAAATTTGTAGCACCAAAAAGTGATGACGACAATTTCAATAAGTAGACATAAGTGTAGTTTTAAAAATAGTCCCGTAATTGATTCTTTTCACTTCAAAATTAGTGACTTCTATATCCACGGCGTGTATGGAAGGCATTTTATGCGTCTTAAAGCTCAAAATATAATTCAAAATGGAGTTCTCTATATTCTGTTTCTTTTGTAAAACTTTTAAATTATTTTTTCTGTTGAAACGTGTCAGCAGATATATAAAAATATACTGGAAATATAGCAATAAATTTTACGCTAGAGTTAAATTTTAAATTTCGAAAGTATTATAGGACAACATTTATTTCTTTTTTTTCCCGAAATTTCATAATTCATGAAATTCTAAAGAATAGCATTGTTTCAAAGTTTAAGTGACACATGTCAAGAACTTTTGAAACACCAAAATGTGTTTGAGCTCTCAGTGGACTTTCAAGAAAGCTTTAAAGGTAAAAAAGAGAGATTTAAAATTGAAAAGTACGCTTAAAAGATGATGGAATGTCAGCAATGTGTAGAAAAAATTTGGTATTTATATTGAATAGTAAACAACAGTGAAAGCATGTAATTATTTAAGTTTCCATAAGCTTCAATTGTTTTTAAGGACAATAGAATAATAGTTCATCTTAACAGTTCATAACAAATTTAATAAAAGTAAGAATTATATGCGAATTTTATTCCATAAAAAATAATTTAATTATTTACAAAAAGAGATATTTATCTTTAGCTAGTAATTTTGAATGTTTCCTAGTCATAGTGAATTTAACTTGACTGACAGCGTCCAAAAAATGCGATAACATCTCTCCCAATTTTCATTTTAAAGTAAACTTTCGGAATAAGAAATTACAAATATAAATATAAAATTGTTTACGAATAATTGTTATATTATATATATTTATAATAAAAAAATTACATGTATGAGCTTCTTCAAAATTAATGCAACTATAAAAAAGTATATAATGTTTTTTGTAAATAATGCAATTTTTATCATATTATTGACATGTAATCTTGTGTTTACTTTTTATTTAGAATTTAATTTCACTTATAACGTCAAATACTAATAAATATAATATCTTTCATATTTTTAATAAAACAAAAAGAATATATATATATATATATATATATATATTGATACAAATTCACATAAAAATTATTGTTATCAATACATAGATAAAATTAAATTTAATGTTAAAATTAACCAGACAATTTAATTATTTTGATATCCATAATATTTACTTGTCCAAAGCCTCTTTTTATCTTATGTTAAGATAACATTTTATTTCTTGTATAAATTTAAAACTCATTTTCCCATTATGTCTCATATTTCACACTTTTGAAACTTTACTTAAAATCTATCTTTTAAAACATAAAGCATAACGAATGAATACCTCCAATATAAACAACCAAAACAATACCTCAAATACATTAATAGACAAATAGTGATTGCTTGTGTTATTGAAAATGTAATTTCTTATCGAGAATTCTTTTATGACAAATTTAGGTTCAATTTAAATGTGGACTGTAATGGAGTTAAAATATGAGCCACACAATACCATTTTAATTTATTTATTTGAAATTTCACTTTATACCATTATTGCCAGATTCTTCCGTCAATATTAATTGGGGATACGGTAACGGAAGGTGTTGTTAATCATTTTAAAAGTAATACTATAAATTCAGTTTGAATAAGAGGTCCACGCGTATCACTCAGTTTCAGAAAAGGCGAAGTCTATAGGTTTTTATACTAAAACAGATTTTGAAAAAACACGATATTCTCCGTTACAAAATTTCATCTATGAGGAGTTGCAAAAAATAAAGATGAACGAAAAGGCTGAAATGTACTATAATGAAGGAAATTTTTTGGATGGATATTTTGGATGAACTGTTCTTGTCTGTTCTTGTTCATTTTTAAAAATCTATTCTTTTTAAGTTTATAAGTATATCATGAAATGTATAAATATGTAAAAATTATTTTTCACAGATTACTTTAATTTTTGATAAAAAGAATTTTGATTCCTTTACTTAAACTTTCTTTTGTTTTTTTGGTAGATTTACTTTCCGGGATTAGATTATTTACTTGAATTTGGTTTTGTACAATTTTGTTATAAAGTGATATGTAAAGAAAAATGTTTGGGACCATAATACAAAAAACAAACATGAATATTTCTCAGTCGAATTGTCTGAACCGATAATTTTAATTGTTTTATATCATTTTACTCTTCTATTTTATTGATTTATGTCTTGTCGTTTTAGTAGAAAATTTGCCTATTAAGGCCATTTTGGGGTAATTCTATACTCTAAATTACATTTTTATTTTTACTCATATGTATTAAATATTGTTAAATTTTATAATGTTATATTTTATTATATTAGTTATCATTTATCTGCTAATTTGTGTTCTTGTATTTTTAATATTTTTATAGCAATTTAAAAGAATTCAAATTTGTAATTATACTGTTTTTTCTTTTTTTTTAAATTTATTATTGATATTCTTGCTATTTTAAATACTTAAATTTCTAAACTTTTTCTGTAATTATATATTTTAATGTTCGAATATATATATATATATATATATAATTTATTTTTATCTTTTAATAGTATATATATATATATATATATATATATATATATATATATATATATATATATATATATATAAATTATTTAGTTACAATTAACGGGTAAATGTTCACAAAACACTTAAAAAATCATATAAGTATATCACTTCTGATCATTATGCTTAATAATAGCGTTTTGAAATCTGAAATATGCAGGAAATAATTAACAAAATGCAGAAAACTTTTAATAATAATTATGCACAACAATTCAGTCTCCGGCTTCAAGAGGAGCATATCTTTTCTTAAACTCCTGCTCCAGATGATTAATGCATGCTAAACTCAGGCTGTGTAAAGCATTTGAGAAGACTTGTTTCGTATTCTTGTCTTAGATCATTAGGAAGTTCATTTTAAATTTTAACGGCCTCTATCCCCATTATTTGGTCCGTTGTTATGTCTATGAAGATGTTGCAGGTGAAGATGAAGGAATGGTGGTATTTATGCGCCTAGTTGTCCTTTCAATTCCAGTACTTCAATTGACCTATACAATATATCATTAATATTTGGTTGACGGGAAGGCCAAAGAGTGTCAAGATACTTAAAATTCGTGAGAGGTCCAGTAAAATATCTTTAATTTTTGTTTCCAGCGTATCAAAAGAGAACATAAGTAATTGGAGAATTCTTCATTATTCTAAGTTTGGTGGCATTCCTACGTCACTTGTCCCTTGTCCTTAATCACTGGTTTAATTAATAAAGGAATTTCACGAAGTTGTGAATAGTTGCTCAAATATGTGGTGGTGGCCTTTTAATTTTTCTATTGGTTCATTTCCTTAAGAATTTTGAGCTACAGATTCATCTGAAAGTCATCATTTGATACTGTTATTGGTACTCCTGTATGGGACTTGCGTTGAATTCTGAAGAATAGGGAGAACTATTTCCCTATCCATAAATCATAGTAAAATGTTATCTATCTGAAATTTCTTCAAGTAAAAAACAAATACAAACAGAAATCCAAAATCTTTGAAAGAAAAATGTATTCCTATAATTATGTACTGTTTTAAGCTCAAAATGCATATTCTTGTTATAAAGAAATATTAAATACTCTTAAATACAATAGAAGGATATGATGTACTTCCTGATTCATTCAACATTGACCACACAAATTGATTCGTTGTATACAGATCAAATTATCAGCTTTGTTATGAAGGAAAAAAGTGTTTGAACGTATTCTAATAATTTCTACAGAATTTTTCCAATAGCAGTTTTATTATGAAATGCTTTCGAATATTAATAATGGCTTTAGCTTCAATACTTATTGGTCTGAGATACAAGAATCATATGCATATAGCTCCTGTAACTATCAGGTTTCCACTTAAAAAACATTTTTCATCAAATGAACTACGTTGTGTTGTTGTAACGTATTCCACGAGGTTCAGTTGAAAGTTAGACCATGTTATTGACCAAAATTCTTCAAGAAATAATATACAAAAAGAGATGTAAAAGAATAGCTCATGGTAAAAGAAAAAGAACAGCATTTGAAATTCGAACGATTCAAATAACCCGAAAGCAGAAGACTGATTTGGCTCCTGCATCTTCAAACCTTAGCTAGACATAATGGGAACCTTAGCTAGACATAGCTAAACCTTAACCTAGACATAAACCTTAGCTAGACATAGTTCACTCCTTGGGTATTCTATTAAGAATATATAATTCAGATGTACACCTCCCCCCTCATTCCATTCAGAGAATATCTGTTTATTGCGATGAGGCGATCAGCAGAACTTAACGGAAGATGTGCTTACGTTTGGTAATTTTAGGTTTCTTATTAACACATTGTTGTCTTTCCCTCCTATCCAAACTTTTCCTTAAACACTTCTGCCTCGTCTTTTGTTGATTATAAATAGGAATAGGAACCCAAAGAACAACCTATTCTTTCAAACCAGTTCATCTGAAAGAGCTAGAATATCTGAATCAGTGGTCTGCCATTAACGTGTTCTTTTCTGTACCAAATTATTCGGATTTGCTTTTCTCCCTAACTGTCTTCCCAGCTGTATAATCTTTTATAATACAACATATTATTAATTAATATACATCATGGGAGAAACTTCAAGATATTGTCGGAATACTTACACGAAGTCGACATTAATGTTAGATTAAGAACAGCTTAAATGTAATCTCAAGACTTGTACCTTTTAGAAACACAAGTGACTTTCTAAAGCAACCCATCAAAAATGGCGGGAGAAATGCTTTTAATTGCGAAACTATGCTTGATGGATTGATAGACTTTATGAAACTAAGATCATATTTACTTACATTTACTTATCCAACAAATTGTAAGATTACTGAGCAAACCTTTATACCAAGAAAAATAAGCATAAAATATATATTCTAAGAAACATTTTTAATGTGCTCAATAAATGAGCTTTCTTATAAATAAATTGAAATTTAAAAATTCGTAACAAAAATTGATCTCAAACTCAAGTTTTATTCTTTTTAATTAAAAAGTTTTAATTAAAAAAATCAAGACTTTTAGGGATAAAAATATAAATAAGTTACAGATAATATTTTACAAAGTGTGATTGAATTATAAATATAAATAACACAAATACGAACATGTATATTCCCAAAATATACATACAATATGCAACATACTGTACTATAATGTATATTTAATTAATACTAATCATTTTAAATGCTCATTACAAGTATGTTTATTCTTCTTTAAAAATATTTTTAAAATCGAAGCAGCCAAATCAGAATCCTCATACTCTTATGTAAAAATGAAATAGTTATCAAAATATATACATAAATAAGCATATATTTAACTTTTAGTAACTGTCTTCCGAGTGACAGAACATGAATTCATTCATGACATGGGTATTAAAAATATATTTCCTTTCGAAAAAATGTGAATATATGTCTATCTTTCTGTAAGAAATGGTGAAAGAACTTTTTTCTCTTTGACATTTTGAGTGAAACAGAGTGTATAAACCTGATATACCGTCAATCTTACTCAGCCATACACAAAAAAGAACATAAATATCAGATCAAAGTCAGAAAAAAATGTACCATTTTTCTCCATTTTATATAGATTTTTTGTAATAAAAATCAGTAGTATCCTGATATATGAGGTTATTTAGAAAAGTTTTAAGTTTGAGTGAAAGCTAACTTTGTTATTGACAAATATAATTTTCTTTTAACTTTAACATTAGCAGGGAATCTCTTTTTCTGATTTGTTTGTTTTTGTTTTTGGTTAATTATTCTTTATTATTCTGAAGCAATGTACTTTTTTTAATAAAATCACTAAATACAATTCTAATATTCTATCATATAATCGTATCTTGCAATAGACAAAATTATGAACAAAATCAAAAGACTGGTTCATGCTTTTGAAAATAAAACAAATGTTAGGGACTAGTTAACTGAAGATATCATTGAAATCTAATGATAATATCAACTTAAATATTTAATGAATGTGTGTCTTAAATTTTTCTATATATTTATTTATAATTATTCTACATATCATAACATGCTTTAGGTCTTTGAGCGTAATTTAATTTTTTTAAAAAAAAATAACATTTATTACTGTCGAGGAATCATTCTGTTCTTTTCATTCAAAACAATTTAGATCATTTCATTTCCAATGATGGTCATACGAGAGAATCAATCATTTTTAAACTTAAATTAGAATTCAAATTGAATACATATAGTTTCAATTCAAGTAATAACATTTTAAAAGAAAAGTCTCTTCTTAACTTTCTCTCTTTCACAAACGGTTAGGAAATAAAAACGATCTTTCAAGTCTAACAACCTTACAACAATATAGGAAAATTAACACAGATTTCAAAGTAAATCACTTGATCCTAATAGCATAGTAATAATATTCCTTTTAATAATACTGGATAAATTAGAAATTTTAAACTGTTGTGTTTTTTATACACACAGTAGAAAGCTGAACTTTGTTGGCATAAAATAGAAAAATATAAATAAGTAAACACATCTCTAAAATAGATTAATTGACAGTAATTTTACTTTTTACTCTTGAATCTTATTTTAAAATACATTGTTTTTTAATACATATAAAGATAAATTATTATCTAATACCATTATATATTATTTTTAAACCTATTTTCCATCTGGTGAGGAAATTTAAATTAAGAAATTTTTGGGTATTGAATAATTATTTTAATGATTTTGCATTATAAATCACGTTGAGTTTCAGCAGCTTTAAATTCATACTCTATAAAACTTCAGGTGTGGTCTTTTGGTGGATTGTAAAATATTTTATCTGGTTTTTATCTCGTCAGTTAAATTTTAAAGTCATTCTGAAGGTTATATTATTTAAAATTCATCTCTAGATGATTAAGCAACCATAAATTTAGTAAATATTTTATTAACCATTTTTCATTTTAAACAAAAGCAAAATGATAAAATAAAACATAATAGAATATACATTTTTAATAATCGCCTGTACATATTTCTTTCTTATTCATATTTTAAATAATGTTTCAGCGACGAAAAAACATTACAGAGGAAAATGTAAATTCTTAACAATGTATTATGCTACACTGAAGTTAAAGCAGTGTGAATCTAATATATTTATGAAAACTGATTTATTACCTTAAAATTATTTAGTACTGATATATAAATTTAGCATGTAATTTAATTTTACAATGCAAGTTTAATAGTTTCATTTCATTGTACTTTAATTTGTAAGTGATCATGAGATACCAGGTATCATTGTTCTTTCCCTCAAAGTATATGCCTTGGGTGCTTACCTTTTTCAGGTAAGTACAGTCATCACTCCCCGAGGCAGTCTAGGAATTCTTTTTCTTCCGCCATGGGGCTTACTATATATGTATGACGCACCCCCGAAATACCTTACCGATCCTTCTCTGCTTGCGATCTTCTTTCTTGTAAGTTAATTTTTATCTTTTTTTCCATTTTTTAAAAACATCTAGTTCCCAGTTATACCATGTTTGCCGCAGCATAGCCATATCTGACTACTGCGTTATTAAACTTTCACCATGACTCTCTCACATTCCTCTTATAATAATTGACGTGGTATAAGTGAAACCAAGATATTAGGCATGATTGTTGGTTAATGAATTAATTTAGTTGCAATAAATATAGTTATTTGTTCTTAGTCTATATTCTATTAGAGTTTTTGATTTATTAAATACTTGGCATATATGAGTTCAACAGAATTCTCTCTAGATGGACCACAACAATAAAAAGATTATTCAAATAGGACAAAAGATTTTAATCTAATATGTACCTCATAAACGTATTTCAAGTTAAAATAAGAAAATATTACAGAAAAATCCAAATTGCTTGCAGGTGAAACATTTTATTGCCATTATTGACGATATTTAATGTCATTTTTGAATGAAATACCTAGTTTTTTGCTAATCACGTGTTAAATATTAAAATTCCCTTAGATTACTCTAAATGCTTCGCTTGCGATACTTGTAATATTACTGAAAACATGTTGTGAATGAGACTCATTTTTTAAAAAATTCTATCTAAATGATTTTATTTACCTTTTATTTTTCTCCTAAGAAATAACTCATTTGAATAAATAGATGTATAATGTTATTTAAATCAACGTATTAAACTGAAGTTTACATAATGAATTGCACGTTCGTTCGTATTTGACTCAATGATTAATCTACTTTAAAAACTTTAATTTATCGCACAGTAAGAAATCTTTATCAATACGCTCTTGAAGAAAAATATTTCCTTATTCTTCTGAAATATAGAAAAAGCTGTTAAATAAACTGTTTCTTTCTTTTATTTTTTACGCTAAGTAGAATAATTAAATTAAATGTTCGAAAAAAATTGTTTTATCACCATATTGTGACACATAATGTGCAATTTATTTATCATAATTGACTCTAACAGTCCTGATTACCTGAACGTGTATCATGTACTTGGAACTGGAATAAAATTCCTAAGAAACAGATGGTCTTGATGAAAATAATATTTACTGTTATATATGAATTAATATGAGACCCTAAATTTTTTATGTGATAAAATATGGAAATTTTGGTAACATATTATTAATATGCCTACCCTCAAAGCACTTTTACAAAAAAAAAAAAAAAAAAAAAAAAGGGAGAGAGAGAAATTATTGTGAAATACTTATGTTTTTAATTACAAAAGTCTATAAAGTTATTAATTCAAAAGTCATTTTAATGACTTTTTTTTATTTTTTTAATTTACGCCATATTTGTTTAAATTTAGTAAAAATTGAGATTTACGCTAAAGTTCATATAACAAATTCTAATTAATACATTACAATATCTGTTTAAACAATATGCTTAATATACATATATCTCTGATGTAAAAGCAGAATAAAGGCAGTTATCTCTTAAACTTCCTGAGTTTTACTACAACATATGTACACAACATGATTTTACAAAAATGTATATCCCTTTTTTTGAATAAAAATAATTCCAAAAAGAATAGTTATATACTTAAATGCTATGTTTGAGGTTCACAACATACCAAGAGGTATACAGAAAACTGAGATAAAATTTCATATCAATATACGAAATATATTTCAAGAAATAAAATTTTTCGTAATCAAAAAAAATATTTTAGGCGCAGTTTTCCAGAAAATACAAATAAAGATTTTAATATTCCTTAAAAATTGTATACTTACATTAATGCATTAACCAACTATATTAGAAATAAATTAAAACTATTTTTGAAATCGTAAATATGTGGACTTTGATAAAAAAAAAGTAATAAAGAAACTTTCGAAACACTTTCACGAAAACGGTGATTTTGGGGATAAGCACCCGCCTTAATATAAGTGTCGAGTAACTTATATCCCTTCAGAATTAGGAAATACATATCTAGAACTTAAAAATGCAAGTATTATTAAATATTATAAATCAAATAAAATGGTATTAAAACTACCCATAATCGTTTACTTAAAATAATGTACCACTAACTAAATGAATCTATACTTAAATAGCACTCTTGTAATGGTAATTAGAATTTTAAAATTTGTAAAAATGATATCAAGTTAATACTTCAATGTAACATATATATATATATTAATATATATATAAATTTATATATATATATACTAGTTTATTAATTTAATACATATTCTTAATATCAAATTTAAATTGTTTTTGTTAGTTTTTTTATGAATTGCTCATTTTCCAGTTCTACAGAATGTCGTTACACTTTTACAACAAAATATAATAAAAGGGAAATAATATTAAGAAAAATAAAAGTTTTAAGTTAGTTAAATTTAAATGGAACAAAAATGCTACAATAAATGTTTTATTATATTTATCAGTTTTCGGTACATTCAGTCCTTTCAGTTTCCTTGTAACATGCCTATTAAAAGAATCAATAATCGTTGCCATATTATTTTCGCATGTAGTTGTAAGTCTGGTATCTCATTTAAAGCCTATTATACGAAGTTCTGAAACATCAGTAGAATTATCTCCAATACAAGTCTCATACTCCACGCAGAATCCAATTGGGTAGCCCAATACAGATATCAAACCCTAAAAGCTCATTATATAATGAAGGAACGTGTCGCTAAGAATGTATGTATACTAGTAAAAATTGTATTACTGAGTGTACACACACTGCAAGAACATAAAATCCCA
The DNA here is from genome assembly GCA_019974015.1 of Nephila pilipes. Taxonomy (NCBI): domain Eukaryota; kingdom Metazoa; phylum Arthropoda; class Arachnida; order Araneae; family Nephilidae; genus Nephila; species Nephila pilipes. The sequence goes on from BMAW01056317.1 coordinate 22,212, forward strand.
CCGAAACTTTATATGTATTGAAAATGGTATTAGACAACAGAAAAGAATTTGAAGAATATTTTTCTATTTTAAATATTTTTAAGCTCTTCAATGTTAAATTGAAAAAATTTTCTTACACCAATGCCTAAAATTTTTAGATATTAGGCATTTTAGTAGCTCTCGTACCTTTTATTAGTTATGAGTTTTTCATGTTATTCGTAAATGATAAATACATAAACACCATAAAAATGCAAAATTTGAGTCAAACGTAAATAGACAAAAGATTATAATAGAATTTGTAACAAAACTTATTCAAAATATATTACGTATATTGTATATATGTTATATTATATTACATATATTGTATAGAATATAAGTAATATACAAAATATATTACTTATATTGTATATATGTTATATTGTATATATGTTATATTATATTACATATATTGTATATATGTTATATTGTATATATGTTATATTATATTACATATATTGTATACAATATAAGTAATATAAAAAATATATTACTTATATTGTATGTTATAATGTCATTTATTGACTCAAAAAGGAAAGAAAATCAATCGATACACTTAAAAAGTTGAGTTTACAGAAATCACTAATGAATAAATTATAATTTCAAAAATACATAAAATAAAACTTTCATTAGGGTATTTGAGAAAAACCAAAAAATGCTGCGAAATATATTTCCATATTAGAATGATATTTTTTGATAAAAATAACTCAATCAAAATATTGCATCAATAACATTTTAAATAATAATACTTATAGAAACTTTAATCAAGATAATAAATGTTGTTTCTATAGAAACAAGACTTCAGATGTAGACTATTATATATATATATATATTTGTAACAGTCATGGCGGAGGTCATAAAAATTTTGTGTGTGTGTGTGTGTGTGTGTGTGTGTGTGTCAGTTAAAATATTTTATCGCCAAATTTGTTGTAATTTTGATTTTAAATATTTTAAAGAATTTTTCATTCTCATAAACAATGAAATAATTAGTTATTATTTAATATTACCAAACAAGGTTAAATTACCTGAATAAGGAAATTTTTTTTTTTTTTGAGCTTTGAAAAGCTGTTTTAGGGGCATTTAAATTACACAGTACATCATGATTCTATCATGGACATCAGGGTTATAATGCTAGACAACTCCAGCTACTTTTAATCAATTTCAGAGGGAGTTTATTATGTGTTATTGATTAAAGTATTTTACAAAACCTAGGCAAGCAAAATATTTTGTAAAATTTGTCTGGTAATATAATGGAAACCAAGTAACTACTTTACTTACACATATGAATATTAAGTTAGTAAAAGCAGACAAATTACTCAGTTTGAATGAAGAAAATATAAAAGTTAAATATTAAAATGCATGTCAATTATAATTTGATTTTAAATTTAATAAAATGTTCATAACGAATACATAATTCTAGAAAAAAAATCAAATGCCACTCTAAATATAATCTATTTCAAATTAAAACTCATTTTTAGGAACCATAAATTTAGTACTTGATTGCTAATTATTAAATTTGGCTATGTAACTGAAATAAGACAAAACGGGTTATTATAACTCATATGAATTCAAGTCGCAGTCAAATGAGAAAAATAACACATCATCTATCACATTTTTTTTTTTTCTTTTTTTTAAGTAAATTTTTTTTGCATCATTAACTTTAAAAACCGTAAAACGTTATATTCATTACAAGTATACTTGGAAGCAACTGAAGTGTTAATTTTCCTTAAAACAGATCATTTCATAGGATTATTTTTATATATTATGCATGTACGTTTGGAGAGCTATAAGAATTAATCTGAATTTATGCGGAATTGTTTTCAAGTTTCTTAAATGTAATCTGATTAATCTTTACATAATGAATTTCTTTTGGTAACTATTTATATTTATAGTTTTTCAGATATATAGCAGTGTCATATCTGAATTTAAAAAATACATTATGATTACTATATGATAATAATTAATCCATTACATTATGAAAAAAATTGTTGAATATTGCTACAGATATGTACTATCAGCATCATTTTTGAATTTATCATACAAAGATAACATTATAGGAGACAGCCTTTCGAAATTTCATGCAATTTAATTTTTAAGGCTCTAATTTGCATTCTGACATTATCTGTCATAAAAATGTCAAAAACAACAGCTCTGAAAGAAGAGTAATGAACATTATCAATCGTTATTCTTTCCAGTTTATCATGATATAAAATTACGAAGTTAATTACCAAAATAAATAACCCATATTATCTATTACATACTTTATCAATTAAATAGATAATCACTATTTAGTTAATTTAGTTGTAAAATCTATTTTGGTGATTATCACGTAAATAGAGTATTACTTGAATAGATCTGTTTAGATACATGTTAGTTCCACAAAGTGAAAAATCTCTAAAATTATTTCATACTTTAATTTTATTAAATTGGAAAGTTAAATAAAAGTTTTAAAGGAATTTTTAAGTTTATTAAGAAATTTAGAAGTTTTCTCTAAGATTTTAGTTAACTGAACATTGTTTTATTTATAATGTCAGACCTTAGCAGTGAAAGCTAAAAGAATGTCAAAAAGTTCGTTATCACTTTTCAAAAATTAGACTAAATCATTCTTGAAACTATAAAATGAAGTGTCAGGTCTGAATGATTCAAGTAATAAGACACTGCTTGAACAAATTCTTCTAAGACATTTAATTTAAAATGGTAGTGAATTTGTTAAAGAAATATGTATTGTAAGAAATAGCTTGTTTCAGTTTGCGAAATATGTACTCTAAAGTTTACATTTAGAGACAAAAATATACAATTGTTTTTTTTATTAATAAGCATATTAAAAACAATTCTAAAAAGTAAAGTTGTGATTCAAAAATGCGGATCAGAAAACAGTAGATTATGATTGAAAGATTTCACACTAATTTTTCATTGTTTCTCTTACCACACTAAATTGTACTGATTATTTCTTTATTTAAAAATAGAGCTTAATTTAGAGAAATAAATGGTAATAATATTAATCTTTTTACAGTATTACTACTTTAAAGAAGAGGAAAAACAAATCTGCCTGAAAATAAATTGTCTTGACATTACATCTGCTTTATGGTGAAGTCAAAATGCACATGTTCTTTCCACACAAATGAAGTCAAAATTACTTTTTTTCAGTCATTTGTAGTGCTCTTTTACCTTCGACGTCCTGACACAAGAGCTTTCAAAAGAATATTTAAATTGAATTAGTGTCATTTTGAGGGACTTTACGAATTACATTTTTTACCGACTTATCTCGTTAAATTTTTCCTTTGCAGTTTTCCCCCTTCCATTTTTATTAGGTCAACTATATCGTAGGACATTCAAGTTATTGGATTATGTAAAAAAACATTAAAAACTTTTTATGTTAGTTGCAAAGTTTAATCAATTCATTTTGCTTTTAAATTTTTAAAATATTTCTGATTTATGTTGATTATTTATTAAAATTAAAGTAGTGATAAACATTATACTTCAGCTTCTTCCTATTCTCTCCAGTGTTAGAATTGAATTTCTTAATATGAAAAAACAATTTGACCAAGTAAAATAAAAATATTTTAGCTAGTATTATGTAATCTTAATCAGATAACATTAATTTGATATTGGGCTTTAGAAAATAGTACTTTAATGTTCAAACTGAAAAAAAAAAAATAATTTGTCACCTCGACGGATATTTCAATTTATTCTAAATGGAGTTTTCAGTGCAATGATATATGGATAATCTAAAGCAACATCTAACAATTTCATATAAAACTAAATTAAAGTTTATTGTCTTATATTCAACTCTTATCATATGAAGTAAAATATTTTGATTTTAGTTGCCAAATGTAAGATTTCTCTCGTAAAGTGCTGTATTAAAAAAATATAAAATTTATCGATGATCATACAAAAACAAATTCAATAAAAATAAGCATATATTTATTTTTTCACGACCATCACAAAAAAATGTAAAATAGTGGACTTTACGTTTTTTTAATGTTATCTATTTTTGTTAGATAATTTGGAAAGAGAAAAATAGAGTACTTTGGTAATAAAGATTGTTACAGGTTATAAATAAATAAAGTTTATATTAATCTTAATTTTTTAATTTAATAACCCGTTAAATACTATTTTGTACTCAATATTTTTGTAAATATGTCCAAACTTAAAACACAGTTCTACAAATTTTCAAGTATGGCTGAAAAAAAATCACTTTTAACTAAATTTAACTGTGAATTCAACATTTTAATATAATAATTTTTGATCTTTGTGATTATATAACAGTTTACAACCATATTAAGAAGTGCATACTAAACCTTAATGTTAAACTCAAAAATAATCATTGAAAAAATTAATCATTGAATGGATATTTATATTACAATAGGTAATGACCTTAAGAAATTTTTTATAGGAATCACAATACATTTTTAAAATCTTGAAAAGTCTGAAACATATTACAAAACTGATTTAGACTTTAATATCGAACGTTGTCAAAATGATTTTTAACGAAACTATAGATTTTTTACTTAGCTTTTTGAATATTTTTAGCAGAGAATGTTTTAATTTGACAAAAGTTTAACATTCTATGAATGCTTTTTATTTTAAGTATCATGTAATAAATTATAATTTGCTTAAAATATATACAGAAACATACATAAATAATTTACATTTCTCAAATAATGTTGTCAATTATCCTCGAACATCAAGACATAAAATTAAAAAATGGTTTTACCCATTTTAAAATTATTACTCTAAGAAATATATATATTTAAATATTATATATATATTTTTTTAGCTAAAAATGTATCGGAGTCATATATAGTTTACATTCTGTTTTTCTGAACTGTTTTTCACATACCTATGTAACAAAGAAAGTATTAGAGACTTAAGTTTAAAAATTATCTCCCTTATTTAAGTCAATCTAAATCTCACAAAATTTTACCCCATTTTATAATGAATTATATTTTAGACAAATGAGACACAATGTGGACTGAGTGAAGTTTGAGTTAATTTATATCTGAAACACAAGAAATGCTTCGAAAAAATGCGTGCTATGTAAATTATATCAATAATTAATATAATCGCACATTAAATAAATTTCTGTAAGTATAATGTGAAAAAGTATAATTATTTCAAAACATTATTTATAATACATAACATTATAATTTAATTTACAAATAAGCTATTTCAATTCTTATAATTCTTCAAATAACATGATAATTCTGATTATAGTGAAAAGAAGAACGAAATGAATACTACAACACAAATAAATAAATAATAATGTGACACAAGTAAGACTTTAAAACAAATAAATAAAAATTATTTCTCAACAAATGCATCTAATGAGGCATGTAAATTATCTCTTATAGAACAAAGATAACGAAGAAATTAGAATTTCCCATACCAAACTACATCAAAATTTCTTCAAATGTAACTTAAATTATCAAACGTAAATTAATTCATTATCCTAGGATGTTTGGAATGTTCTTTGCTTTCGGATAAGTTTTTAAGTAATTTAAACAAAATAAAATGTATATGCGACTCTTAAACATAACTGAAATCCATTAAATAATTGTTATGCCATGTTTGAGAAAAGTGTTAGCAAACAAGCGAAATATTCTGAACATATACTCTCAATAACAAACAGTGGAAAAATGTATATTGAAATAGGGACTGGAAAGGAAGAGAATACTTGTCAGAATTATTATATAAACATAATTAAAATAAATAATAGTTTTTTTTTTAAAAAAAAGAAAGGATATTTATAACTTTTTTATAATATCAATGAGGTTAAACGCTTTAAAACTAACTATTTAGAACTAATTTATCAAGATAATAAATGTTACCGTACACAGTTTAACACATTATAAAAAGATAATAAGATAAGAGAATGTTTCAAAAAATGTTTTTTTAAATAATACATATATAATTATCTTTTCGAATTTTTCTTAGAACTTTTGTTTTCATATTTGAGAGCTAATTTATTATATATTAATCTTATTGGGATATTATTACGAAACAAACTTTAAGATTTAAGGAAGTTACACTTCTTTAAGCAGAATGTTTTTCAACAAATTACTTCATAACTGCTGAATTATAAATATTGATTTCAAATAATTTTCTATAATTCAAAACTTTTACGTCTGCAGGTTTCTTATACATTTTATATTTTTGAGGAAAGATAAAACTATTTTTCAGATGAGTAAAATCATTCTAGAATTCAAATAATATAGATTTTTGCAAGCCAAATATAAATTATAACATTTTCGTTTAAAATAATAAATTAATCATAAATTTAGAAATTATCGGAACTTATGTACGAGTTATGCACTTATATATGAGACAACTCGTAAGGATAGAGCTAATGAAGTTCAAATAACAGTCATAAATGTCATAGGTCAGCTTTAAAAAGACAGTTAACACTAATAACCAATAGTTTCTAAATACTAAGTAATTTGTACGCAAATTTAAAAAACAAATTTAAACAAAAAGTTTAAATACTAAACATATTTGTAAATAAATTTTGAATGGAAGTACTCTGTTTCCAACAAATTTAGAAATCAAAATCTAATTGCAATTTTGTACAATTTTGCATTGCTGAGTATATGCTGAAAGAAACATAATATTAATTATTTTGAAGCATTTTTTTCACTAATAATATTCATTTTCAATATATTGAATGTTGTCATTTGAATATATAGTTAAAATCTGTCTCAATAATACATATGTGTGAAGCCTTAATATACCTGAAATTAAACTAAATAAAGGAGAAATATTAGAATCTGACAGCATAACACTGTGACAAAATGAAGTTTACATAATAATTTGAGCAAGTAAAAATTCTGAATGTGTTGTATATGTTGACAAAATTCCCTTTTTGTTGAAAGAAAATTACTAAATTCTAAATATTAATATTATAAGAGACATTAGAGGTTCAGAAAATAATAGACGATCATATATCTAAAAGTTTAAAACAATAAACTTTATGTTTAACATCAGTATATCATAAAAATTGTTTACTTTTTCCGGAATGCTCTTAAGATAAACGTTCTTCGAGACAAATTTTTATCTAGTGAATACACTTTTCCAACACATAGTGAAATTGAAGATATTATAATTTTTTCCAATAAATAACTTTTAGATCTTTATTTTAAAAGCTTAAATATGAAAACAAACTTCGAAAAAATTAAAATGCCAATTTTTTTTACTGAGAGGTGGTTTAAAAATGGTAATATGGTGAAAGAAATACTAAAATGTGTTTCATGTTTTAAATTATATTAAACTTCTTATTTCTAAAATTATGGAAAAAATAAAATTGTTGAAAAAAAGTAATTTTTAAATATGCTAAACTTAATTAAAACTGTTTTCAAAATAATTTTTAAGCATTTTTAACAGAAAAAATTCTTGAAAAGTTTTATTTGTTGTGATTTGATGTATTGAAAAATATTTTGAAAAACGTTTCAAAAAACAAACCACCGATATTGACACATAATGTCATTCATTTATTTCACCATCACAATTATGAATTTTTTCTTTCAAAAAGAGAAAAAATGTTCTTTTCTACTTTTCTATAAACTTTAAAACCAGTTTTAAAGCATAAAAAATTACAACGTCACTAATTTCTCAAAAAAATAAATAAATAAAATAACAAGCCACTTCAGCGTCACTTTTTCCTTTTTAAGGGGAAAGTTTTAAGTTTTTGTTCCTGTAAAAAACAATTATTTCTTTTTATTATTCACAATACTTTTTAGTTTTCAGTTTTCTGACATAAGCAACATCGGAAAATAATAAAATTAAATTAGCTTCATTTCAGAACTTTTCATGTCACATTTTTTTATATTTACCACGTAAAGAATTTTTTCTCGAATTACGTTTTTTTTTCTAAGTTAAATTACATTTTAAGTAAAAAAAACTACCTGCGGTGTTCCTTCTCTGTTCAAAACTTGCTTGTCTGTCATTGTTTTTATTACATCACTTGCTTCGAAGAAAAAAAAATTACTTCCTATATATAATCAATGCAAGAAGGGGGAGAAATTATTAGATGCGTTCTATTACCATGGCTTTTAACCTTCAATTCTCTGGGGCGCATTCTTTAAATTAAGATTCTAATTCAATAAAAAAGAACATAAAAAAATATAATTCACTCGTACATATAATAATAATAAATAAAGAAGTGTAACTATAATTTTGTAATAACAAAGTCAACTAGCATTTCGTATTTAATTCTTTCGCGAACAATATCAGAAAGTGTTAACTAAAATAGTAATTTTTTTTTTGTTTTTATTAAATTAGTAATACCTTGTTTTCTTCCAATGCAAATAAATATAAATATTCCAAAAAATTTCTTTATTATGAAAAAAGGGCAAAGATCCTGAGAAGCAATAATAAATTTATTTATTTAACTGTGGATCCAATTTCTTATGATTTTGATTATAACATCAATGATAAAGTTTTCAATTAATTAGAAATAGCAGATACGGCTTTCAACTGACGGTTGGAAAACAATGCATATGAATACAGAACTAAAATGTAGATTACATTTATGGTAATAAAAGGGTAAGATTGAAAAAGAGGGTAATTATATTTTTATATTAGTATTAATGGAACATAAGATAATATTTAATCATATTCGTTTCTTCTTGCTTCAAATTTAATTTTGTATAACTATGAATACATAAAGAAAAAAAATGGTTAATAGAAAGCCGTTGCTTAACGATAAAAAGGACTTATTAATCTCTCTACGTTGTGAGTAAACATATTACTAATGTATTCATTTTAATCAATTCAAAATTGCATGGTATGTAATTATAAAAATGTAATAGCGCTTCTTTTATAAATATTTTTGTTACAAGTTTTATTTGGGGCTTTTGTTCAAAAGCAGATTAACTTTAATTGTTGAGTTATGAACATTTCTTTTTTGGTATTTTCTAAAAGCATTGTCATAAAAGACTTCAATAAAGAAGAGGGAAACAACAGTTATAAATTAATCTTTTCTGACCAATCAGTGAAGAAAGAAATTCATACTACATATCTCACAGGCAATGAGATTGCTGACACATGGCTAAAAGGAGTGAGTGTGAGTTACCTTTTCTACTAGCTCGTCTAATGCTAATTTAACGATATTCCAAATCTGAATGTAAATATAGTCGCATTGATAATATCATCAGTGCACCACCAGTATCAAGGTATTCGTACAAGAGATTTTCTAACCTAGTAGATGGGAGCAAACCTCTTTGACTTGATTTTTTTCCAATGGACATCTTGATTTACTCCAAAAAATTTAAGTTATTACAATTCTGCACCAAATTCTTTACAAGCCAATCCTCTCCTGACTATATCCTCGATTGTTTTGTCTTTCATAATAGGGTCTTCTCTTCAAACACTATATGGTTTTAGATTTTTTTGCAATATCATAGACTTAGTCTAGCCTTCCTGATATTTTGGAACTTGCAACAACAGTTCATAATTTACATCATGTGACATCTATCTTTATTCTTTTATTAGTGGTTCATTCAGTTGAGCAATAAGGGATCTGTTGAACTGATATTGTTATTGTATTTTGAGAACATTATATAATGTAATTTATAATCATTCACTGTAAGTTAAAGTAAATATTTACAATCCTATTTAAACTAATTATTTTGCTATTATGCTAATATCCAGAGCAATTATTGTCGTTTAAGAAGGCTCTAAACTGATAAGAAAATGTTTAGCAAAATTAAGTTATTTCAGATTTTTCTATTATTACTAATTTCAATTTTAATATAAAATTAATTTCATATAAAAATGGTAAATTTTTAAATTATTATCTATTTGTCATACCAATATCTTTTTTATAATTGATTGATTGATAGTTTATTAAAATCGCACATAAAAGTAACAGAAAAACTATTGGTAACAGAATTCGTACTTTTTAAGCACGTTCAAGCTCTGTGTCCTTTTAATTTAATCAAAGTACATAGAAGATTTTAATCAAACATTCATTGAGATATAAGCAATCATACATGACATATGTATTTGTATATTATTACACTAATGATCAAAAACTTTTAAATATATTTAAAATTCAAGAAATTTAATATTTGAAAAATTACATCTTATTCTCCTCTCATTTCAATTTGATTCGAATGCGTATTACTCTGGATTCAATCTTATTGTGAAATTTGTCAAGTTTCAATCTTTTTAAATTGGTGAATTACAAACTGATTGACTGTTAACTGATAATTATTTAGGCTTTTAATTAGTAATTTATTAATTAGTAGTTGATCATGCATTATTAATCGACGAATTATTAAATGATTAGGATTTATACTTAATTCATACATTTTGCACAAAACACTTTTTGTACAAAATATAAATAATAATTTTCTTTGTATTTTAAAAAATAAAAAGAAATTATTACTTAATAGAAAATGAAAGTAGTAAATCTATATCCACTTACCTACATTTCTTATATTTAATTTATAAGTTATTGTTATTATTTATGGGAGCCATTTCTAAATCAAAACATTAATCAACAGTATAATTTTGATTTATTTATGTGAAACATTTATTTACTTTCCTTAATAATGGTGTTTGAAAATAAGTATTAAAAGTATTATGAACTTCTAAGTTTAATTTTGAAGATATCTAGCATCTCAACAAAAAGCTTATGGTTACGGTTGATCTAGGCCAGAATTTTCTCTCCACTACATTTACGCAAAGATATTTTCAGAGAAAATTAGATCATTTCGTTCTCTCGTTACAAACGAAATGAGATGGATCTAATGCGAGAAAAGTGTTGAGTAGAAAGAAAAATGGTATCATTAAAGTTATTAAATCTAGATATGACGGTTTATTGTGTGTGCAAGCAGCGGCATGGTATTTTTTTCGCTTTTAATATATATTTCTTTCCCATCTTATTTATA
>BMAW01056318.1:0-22044 GCA_019974015.1 Nephila pilipes
CCAGTTTTAACTAATATTTCAATAATTTTTTTAATAAACTTTGCCACCATATAAAAACATTGGTTTTTATCTCGAATTTTTTAAATTATAATCTTCTTTATATGATACATGTGCAATCTTTATGAAATAAAGCATTTTAGATCCTAATGGGGAAACTCATGGTTTATTGCATTACTTTTTCTGATTTCTTAAGACTCTGGAACCAATCTTCCATTTTTTCCATAGATGCAATATATTTTTTACACGTATTCTTAGTGAACGTTTCTATCCTGTAAAATCTGAGTTAGGTGTACTTTCTTTCAATGCGAACTGATCTTACTTAAAAGACAAGTAGAACTATTTGTCGAAACATGCGTTGCATTATTTTTGGCATTAATCAACTTTCTCAGCGCGTTCCTGAGAATATTGTCCAAGGAGGCGGTAGTTGATTCTCAACACCCCCTTAATTAGCCTTGGACTAAGAACGCCTCCTTAGATCCCTTCAACGCCCACTGATGAACGATACCACCCCCAATGGGGAAAAGTAGACATGGATGGCAAAAACAAAAATAAAATGTAAATAGTTCTAGAATCATGAAATTTTTTGAAGATTAACTAAAATAAATGAAATCACATAGAATGTGTGCAACGATGCGATTCATTTTAAAAAGGAAAGTAATACATGATTATTCAAAATGATTTATCCGACTTCAAAACTCTATACTTTCAAAAATAAACAATACAGAATGCAAAGTAAGAAATGAATACTAAGTAAAATGGGGAAGTTTTATATTATGAACAAAAGGTTGGCCCTCGTGAGTTCCTCATGAAGCTCTTTCACGAAAGCTTAGACGCTTTCAATGAGCTATCCCACTGTTGGATAGGTCACCGCGATTTCCTTCTTTGGGAGATTGTAAAAGATAAAATGTGAACCACTACCATTACCCACAAATTTGTGTGAACTTAAACAACACATTTCTGCTGCTAATCAATTACCAATAACACTTTACAACATGTTTTGCGGGAATCTACATGTCGAATTAGCATAATATGTGTAGTGAAAGGAGGTTATATCGAACAGTTATTAAAAACGCTTCCATATTTTCCCTTTACATTCATGTATTGCTTATCATTCTATGTCGTTTATTTATGAAAATATTAAATTTTGAAATCGGATGAATCATTTTGAATAATTATGTGTATTAAAACGAGAAAAGTTCCAAAAGATCGCTTGAAAACTTTATGAATGAACCATTAAAACCTATTTATTTAGATATTAAAAAAAAATGTTTTTAATCTGATAAAAATTTTGAAGGTTTTTCACAGGTATCAAGACGTTTTCCTCGGCTGTGCTAATAATCATGCAGGAAAACTCAAAACAAATATATTAATAAAAATAAATAAACAAGTAAATAAAATTTTAAACTCATCACTTATCAATAAATAGCAAACAAAACAAACTCAAATACTATTTTCTCTCTCTATCTCTCCAGATTAACTTTTTTTTTCTCCAGATTGCTTAATTTTCTAAATAACCTCTCTAAGTATCAATTCCAGTGAAAGTTAAGAAACAGCTATTTAAATTTTCATGCTTAATTTTTGTTTCGTCGGGAAAAAAATGAAATTGCATCGATGCATGCGAGAAAAAAAGTGAAACCTAAGCAGAATGCATGTTGTCCGAATCTAATAGAATTGGACACGCGTGAAATAAATAATGCATTTTTCTGATGGATTTCTTTTTTTTACCTTCGTGGAAGTAATTAATACAAGTAATGATTGCTTATGGATATTAACGAATCCGAAAAGATCTGAATATTTCCCCCTACTTAAGTCGTGAGCAGATGTTGTTCAGCAGCTGTTCCAGCAAAGACATGTTTTTTTTTTTTTTTTTTTAAACTCTCGAACCAACAACTGAGATTGTGTTATCGTTTTTCTGAAGAGTAATCAAAAGTTGCTGGTGTTACACCGTATCTAACTGGTCTTACTCAACTCCACTTAATGGCATATGACGAATAAATGCAATTCCTAATTGCGTTTGACTCATGATTGCTGTTTTTATCTTATTATAGTTTTTAATTTATTTCTCTTGTTTCGAAACGTGAGAATAATTCTTAAGTAATTATTAAGTGACTGTTAAACTACACTCTTCTTGTAAATTTCAATCTGGGTTTCTTTTCGAAAAGACATTATATTTTGAAAGCACCAGAAGCTTTTTTTACCGCTAGTGATACGTTACATAATCACACAGAAGATCACGGCTAATTCAGTTTAAAGTTCAAGATTGTACAAAGAAATAGTTATACGCTATTATATGATCATTGATGAACTTAGAATATTCTATAAATAAAAACCGAACAAAATTGAATAAAGCGAATTGGAAATTTCTTTTTTTCGAACTGCAATCATAAAACGATATAAAAAAAGGGAGAAATGAAATCAATTGACAACGATGATCAGAGCTAAAGTAATAGACAGTGAATGAAAAAAACGACAAAAGATTACGAGTATAATTTTTTAAAAAAATACGATCCAGCAGAATAGACAGAATGTATGGCGTGAACTTTAAAAGGTGCTCGGATATGCTTCTGAATTTCAGGAAAATAAAATTTTAAAATTTTTTCACCAAAAAGAATGGTTAAAAAATTTGATTTTTTTCTGATATTTCAATAGCCTTTATCATTCTTTAAAACTGTTTCCTCTTGATTATCAAAAAATCTCCCTGATTTTAATCATGAACAATTAAAGAATTTTAACATCATCTGATAATCTACAGTTTTAAGAACCGTCACACACACACACACACACACACACACACATATATATATATATATATATATATAAACTGCTGTTTGTAGAAAATGCAACACCATGAAGGAATCATCAGAATCAAATGAAATTCGCAGCAAATGTCAATTATAGGATATTATGCAAATTAATAAAGTTTCAGAGCCATCGCGCGTGCGCGGCGCGCGCAGCGCCCTCTGAATTGATGCTGAAAGCGTATAAATAAAGTGCTGTAGCGGGACGTTGAAAAAAGTCTATGATTATTTGTTAGTGGCAAACGTTTAGTGAGACCTGAGTATGCCTCCACGACGGAAGAATAAGAAATTCAAGCAACTTACGGAGTTTGAACGAGGGAGGATAATCGGCCTTCGAGAAGGAGGATTTTCCTATCGCGCAATAGCAGCTCGTATGCAGCGGAACAGTTCCACAGTGATGCGAGTTTGGAAGCAGTGGACCGACGAGCACCGAACAACTCGAAAAACAGGCACTGGACGACAGAAGGGGACGTCAGAGCGCGATGATCGACACCTGCTCCGCATGGCGGTGAAGGATCGCACAGCTTCCTCCAGGCAGCTGGCAGCACGTTGGTCTACTGCTACAGGTGTACAATTGTCGGCTTCGTCAATTCGTCGTCGTCTGCTGCGCCGTGGATTGCGTGCAAGGGTGCCTTTATACAGGATTCCCCTCACGTCGAATCATCGACGGCTGCGTCGGCAGTGGGCTCTTGAGCACAGAGACAGGCGAGCTGATTGGCACCAAGTTGTCTTTTCAGATGAATCACGCTTCAATCTGTGGACCCATGATGGCCGTGTTCGTGTTAGACGTTATGCCGGTCAACGCTGCCTTCCTGAGTGTATTATTGAACGACATAGTGGTCGAACACCCGGAGTTATGGTCTGGGGTGCGATTTCGTATCATGGACGATCCAATTTGATACGAATTGAGGGTAATCTCAATAGCAACAGGTACGTCCGTGAAGTGCTACAGCCCGAAGTCGTTCCTTTCCTTCAAGGCATCCCTGGAGCTATCTTTCAGCAGGATAATGCACGCCCACATGTTGCGCGGACTGTTCGAGACTTCTGTTCAGCACAACGCATGCAACTTCTTTCTTGGCCTGCTTATTCACCGGATATGTCGCCTATTGAGCACGTGTGGGATATGGTTGGTCGGCGTCTCGCTCGTGATCCGCGTCCTGCAGTTTCCAAAGACGAACTTTGGTTGCGCATACAAGCGATATGGAATTCTCTTCCTCAAGCAGATATTCAACATCTGTTTGACTCCATGCCACGTCGTATAGCAGCACTTATTGCAGCGCATGGTGGCTGCACCAAATACTGATTTCGGACGCTTAATTTGTTTCTTTTGTTTTGAAAATTTCATCATTTATTTGTATCAGTACAAGTCGTTTCTGCATTAAATTTCATTTGATTCTGATGATTCTTTCATGGTGTTGCATTTTCTACAAACAGCAGTATATATATGTGTTAAAACATTTTTTAAAAGGGAATACAATATAGTGAATGTTGTAAAAGGCTTTAGAATGATAAGGTGGGTTATTCCAGAACTATAAGCTAAATTATCCCCATCAATAAAAAATTTAAAAAAAATATAAATTGAAAGAAAACTCTGAAAATTAAATTAAGAAGAAAAACACACAAAATACCAAAATAAATATTTGAGAACCAAAAGCTAAAAAAAAGAAAAAAAAAGAAACCAAATTTAAAATATAAAAAAAAATAATAAAACTCAAAAGATGAATCAAAAATTTTCAAATATAACATTCCACACTGTATTCAAATTAAATACTTGGAATGAAAAGCGAACACACACACACAACATACAATCATTTTTGAGTTTTCCAGGCTTTAAGATCATAAATTTAATTTTTCGAATTTACCAGCTACTCTTTTAGAGTTAATGCAAATGTTTGGAAAGCAGAAAATTTGTATCGATGTATTAATAGTATAATATATAGTATTAATATGAATTGAAATATTACTGTATTAATATAAAATGAGGTTCACTTAACCACAGTTTATTAACCATGAGTTCCGACAACCGCAAGTTAAAACAGTCTAAATGTATTATATCCCGAAATCCTCATCCAAAGATTATTTTAAAAGATAAAGGAAAAAATATTTTACTGCAGGGTACATCTCTACTATTAAGCTACCACGGCCTACCAAATTTATAAAATAAACTGAAACTAAAGTAATACGCGAATTTCTTTTTTACCGCACATAAGGCGTAACATAAATTAGAATATCGAACATATTTGTTCACTTTTTTTTTTTTTTTACTATTACGTGACAATTGTAACACCTAAGTTAGGTAAATGTTATAGTTCAAGAAAATGTGGAGTATTGAGATCGAAGTTGATAACAATAATACTATATATGTAATAATTCTAGTGATATTACAATTGTATTCAAAAAAGAAAGCGTTTGCTGCTAGGGATCGATAACGAATAACAAAATATTCCAAATGAGCTTATCAGCAAACAAACGGAACGAAAACGTTTCTTCTTGAAGCTTTTGAAATTTATTGTATGTATGCTTCTTGAAATTAGTATTCCTATGAATTAAATATCCCCGTCTCTCTTTCGTTCTCTCTCTCTCTCTCTCTCTCTCTCTTTGCTTATATTTTGGTTGGAACCAATTTTCCCTTTTCCTTTAATGAAGTAAATAGTCTTTAGTTCGTGAATTCTATTTAAACATGATTTATAAGATTGTATCTACTGCGTAAAAAGCGGTTTAGATGTAAAAGTCATGAAGTACTTAAAATTGACTATTGTAATGAATACAACAAACTTTGATATATTTCCCTCATTATTTAATTCTACAACCATCTTAAATTCTAATGTAGGCTTGCTCTTGCTCAAATCCTTATCCTAATGCTGCTTTTTTAAATTAAACAATAAAGTCCAAGTTGACCAACTCATTCGCTCAGATTCCAGCACCTTGCTTATAACAAATTCAACTCCTATTGCCCTAATCAGGGGTCCCTTTCAACCAATTTTGCAACAAAAGATTAATTGAAATGATTAACAAATAGCTATGAGCTTGTCGTTATCTTCTAGCTCACATCTCTTTCCTATCAATTCTATTTCGCTTATATATCATTATAACAGGTCAATTGAAAAGTCACCGGCCTGACACATAGATGGCGCTACTAGAATTAAATATATATGTTTTTTAGTTAGCCCTAACCCTCAAAAGATGCGTGTATAAATTTGACAGCTGTCGGATCATTAGTTTGTGAATTATAGCATTTTGAGTGAAGCAACTTTTGTTATTGTGAAAAAAATGGATAAAAAGGAATTTCGCGTGTTGATAAAATATTGCTTTTTGAAGGGAAAAAATACAGTTTAAGCAAAAACTTGGCTTGATGCCGAGTTTCCGGACACTGCGCCAGGAAAATCAACCATCAAGGATTGGTATGCTAAGTTTAGACGTGGTGAAATGAGCACCGAAGACGGTGAACGCAGTGGACGCCCAAAAGAGGTTGTTACTGACGAAAACATTAAAAAAATCCACAAAATGATTTTGAATGACCGTAAATTGAAATTGAATGAAATAGCAGACACTCTAAAGATATCAACTGAACGTGTACATCATATCATTCACGAATATTTGGGTACGAGAAAGCTCTGTGCAAAGTGTGTGCCGCGCGAGCTCACTTTTGACCAAAAACAACGACGAGTTGATGATTCGGAGCAGTGTTTGAAGATGATCAAGCGTAATAAACCCGAGTTTTTGCGTCGATATGTGACAATGGATGAAACATGGCTCCATCATTTCACTCCGAAGTCCAATCCACAGTCATCCGAGTGGATTGCACACGATGAACCCGCTCCAAAGCGTGGGAAAACGCAACCGTCGGCTGGCAAGGTTATGGCGTCTGTATTTTGGGATGCGCATGGAATAATTTTCATTGACTACCTTGAAAAAGGAAGGACCCTCAACAGCGACTATTACATAGCGTTATTGGACCGTTTGAAGGACGAAATCGCCGAAAAACGGCCGCATTCGAAGAAGAAGAAAGTTCTGCTTCACCAAGACAATGCACCGTGTCACAAGTCAGTGAAAACGATGGCAAAAATCCATGAATTGGGCTTCGAATTGCTTCCTCATCCACCGTATTCTCCAGATCTGGCCCCCAGCGACTATTTCCTGTTCTCAGATCTCAAAAGAATGCTCGCTGGGAAGAAATTTTCGTCGAATGAAGAGGTGATCGCCGAAACTGAGGCCTATTTTGAAGCAAAGGACAAATCGTACTACAAAAATGGTATCGAAAAGTTGGAGGGTCGCTGTAATCAGTGTATCACCCTTGAAGGGAATTATGTTGAATAAAAAAAACTAATTTTGCCAAAAAAATGTGTTTTACTATGGTAGGCCGGGGATTTTTTAATTGACCTGTTATCTAATTCAGCTCATTGCACTTCCTAATTTAACCAATTTACCTAATCACGTGTCATTTGGTTTGCAAGATGCTGTAATTTTATGCAATTCATATTACCCTAAAGTCCCAGAGGTTAGTAAATAGTAAGTCACAAATAGACCATCGTCACAAGGTATTTACATGAAAATAACACGATTGTAAATGCTTCACATGACATTGAAAATAATTGATGCTGAGCCAAAGATCAACACATTTATAATTACAAAAATCCTTTTGAACTCATAGTTAAAAAAAATATTTAAATTCCGGATAATCGAAACCATTGATACGTTCATATCTCACAGCCGAATAATATAACGCTAAGGATTTTTCCCCCTCAAAATTAGGAAATGAAAATAAAAGAAAATGTTATTTAGCTAAAAATATTTAAAAATTGATTTGTGACCAAATGAAAATCAAAAGAATTATTCTGCTCTTTCTAGAAACTGTATAAACGAATATCCATTAAAACAATATCGAGAAGAAAAGTGAAAAAGAAAATTACTGAGGAAATAAGAAAAACTCAATTAATTCTTGAATATGTTAAAATAATTCAAAACGTCGATAATCTACATGAAAAACATTAGACATAATTCTTAATTACATTAGAAAATATATTTACTTTTTCCTTTTTACATGAGTTTTTTTTATACTTAAAAAAGGAAGGAAATAGATTAGTAGAAGTTATAATGCAAGGGTGGACACACACTTGAAGCAAACGGGAACCGCATTCCTGGTTTTTATATACTATAAGCCCTGCCATAGTTACATAGCATTAAATTCAAAAATCAAATTTAATTAATATGGTTACATATTCTATACAGAAGTCTTTAGCGTAAAAAAATGTAAAATAAGGGGGAAATTAGGGAAAGAAAATACAAAAGAATTATTTTAAAATTTTAATAATAAAAATTATGTATGATAAGAAAGCATAAATTTAAAAAAAAATGAAACATTCGACGACAATCTTCGGTTAGTCATTGATGATTGGCGTGAAATTTGTTGAAGTCGTTCGCCTAAGTTCTACGAGACTGGTAATTGGTGAACTGTGAACGATATTTCGACTTCACGAATGTCATTGAGGGAGCAATGGTGTACCTAGAAATTAATTGGGGGGGGGGGGGGCACATCGTCATTGCTTTGAAAGAAGTAATTTCTGTACTTTGGGATTACCGCCTGGTAAAAACTAAACAATACCGTACATTAATCCAATTTCTCTTTTAAACCTGTTAAAGTATAATTTTATCGAGTTATAAAAACTACAAAAATAAAGATCACTTATGAAAAAATAATAATAAATACCATGAGAACAAAAATTTCTTCTGACCAAAATCGGAGGAATCCAATGTCATCGAAAAATTGATAAAAGTCATTTAATGATTGAAAAAATGATCACAATTTTAAAAATGGTTAAAAAAGTGAGAGTATAATGAAATGAAAGATATTTATAATCTACACATATTTGTTTTTACAAAGTTATATTTTTGCTTCGAGGTTTTTTTTTTTTTTTTTTTTTTTAAAAATATTTCAGACTTTATCACTTGCAGATATATTTTGGTGTCAAATATCTGCGTTGTAATTTTGTC
Organism: Nephila pilipes; assembly: GCA_019974015.1. Taxonomy (NCBI): domain Eukaryota; kingdom Metazoa; phylum Arthropoda; class Arachnida; order Araneae; family Nephilidae; genus Nephila; species Nephila pilipes. The sequence continues at coordinate 8,790 of BMAW01056318.1, forward strand.
ATACACTTCTATAGAAGTTAACCTAATCTGCTGTGCCAATAATTTCTTTTTTCACACATACAATATATTTTGTAGTCAAAATACTAACAAATCTGAAATATAATCAATCTGACAAATCCGAAAAATATGTTTCTATCAGTATTTCTAATTTATTTTCATCTGAAGAGATATGAGATTATACTCCTGTGTGATAAAATAATTGAGGAATTCAAAACTGATTTGTGTTTTGGGGGAATCTATTTTAAGATATAAAATTACGTCTTCTAAAAACTGATAAAATTCAGGTAATTCTTCTTAAATAAAAGTTCTTATGTTTAAGGCTTAGAATATCTATAACAGTATAAAGAAATAAAATTATCTTTTGGGATATTTCAATTCCGAGAAAAGATATTGAGGGGGTGCACATGTCCTTTTGAACCCCTCCCCCCTGGGTACGCCACTGTTGGGGAGTACAAAGATTCAAAGCAATATGTTGCGCGAATTTATTCATAATTAGAATAAAAATAGCAAACATATGTAGACATGAGAAATAAACGCAACATAAAATCTGTACAGCAAAATACTAGTTATTTAATCAGTTTAATAAAATTCAGTAAAAAAAGATATCTAAAATAATAATAATAACGGATTTAAATTTTTAAAGGGAACTGTACTTAACTGTTAGAAGAGCAGCATATGGCTCTAAGAACTACATTTACCTACCTTTGTTACAATGTTTCAATTAACACATAAAAACAACTATTATAAGGAAGCAAATTTTATACGCATAAATAGGATTTATAAAATAAAATAAATAAGATAGGGTAACTAAAAATGCCATAAAATATCAGAAAGTTTAATTGCCAGGTGGCACGCGTGCCCTAAGTTGCCGAGGTTTTCTTTCCTTACATAAACCTATCAATAGGACGCCAAACTTGTTGCTAAATTTCACTTGTTTTTACCACTAATTAAAATATAATTAGACACCTAAGGGTCTATTGTTTTAGGTGGGGAGATTTGGCGTATCAGATCAATTTTCAATTTTAATTACATTTGGCTTAAATATATTCAATTTAATAATTTATCATTTTCTTTAATTTTAATATCGAAAAAGTTTACTATTGTCCATTTCTCGATATTTCATCGTTGATTTTAATTCTAATATTTAAATGAGCAATTAAATAATAGTTATGAAAATAAAAACGCACCTTGGGTTGCAAAATCTGTTCTTTGCAAAACCTTGTATAGAACTTTTTTTTTTTTTTAAATTTTGAAAGGCATGTGTCATTGTGTGTAATAAAGTTTAAAGAAAAAAAAATTTTCCTTAAATTTTAAGAGAAAGCAGTAGTACTCAGTGACTATGGAACGATATCTGTTGTTGGAAATGTGTACGAGTCGAATGGAGTTTCAATTGATTTTATCATCAACCTGAAGCTGTTGCACATAAAATCAAACCGCGCCTCAAATTAATCACGTGACATGATATTAAAATTCAGAATGAGGTATCAGTTAACACAGTGGTTCCCAATATTTTTCTCTTTGCGAACCCCTTCTAAAATCCGAAAAAAATTAGTGAACCCCTATAGTTGTTAGTGATAGGTAAGGAAACAATAAAATACGGCAGAACGCTTTTTTTAACGAACGAAAGGAAAACACAATCATAAAACATCTAAATACAAACACATTGATCTGAAGAATAATATCTAAATATAAATATTAAAATGATAGCTACAAGAAAATGAATGCAAAATTAATTCAATAAACCAACTGGTTTTTAGATAAGTATACGTTAAATTTGAGGGAGGGGGGGAATTCAAAATGGGATATTTGTAACTGCCCAAAGAAATAAAAAAAGCTCAAAAAGTTTGCCTCAACATCTGACAATTTCAGTCTTAGATCAGGTTCTGAGTACATTTAATCTTTTTCTGCATTCATCTTTAAGACTAGTATATGTATTGAAAAACTTTTCTCGCATAGATATGTTAAGAGAAGAGTAATAAAGCTATTTTTGACAATTTTCGCAAACAAAGAATAATCTTTAAAAATAGTTTTCAAGAGAATTGTCACAAGGTAACTCAATGACTTTGCAGCAACTATCTTTTACAACAGCGCCAGAAGTTAAAAAAAAAAACGCCTTACTAACCAGCCAGATGAGACTTCTTTTCAGCCTAGTTGGTAGAGGCACAGCAGAAAGCGACAGGTCAACTTTCCTTTGGACCCACTGGACCAGAGCTCGAAACAACCCTGGCGCATCAAGGTCGCCCTTCCAAATACACTCTCCCCCTCCACGGGGTCGAATAACACCCCCGATATTTCGTCCAGCTTCGAAGTGGTGACTCAGAACTTGAACACTAGATAGCAGCACAGCCTATACCTACTGATTGCATATGCACCCGACGCAAAACATTTCCTCTGTATGTCTAACTAAGACAACTCCACACAAAAACACGACACGGCTCTGGTGCACGTGTCGAGGAGACCCGCCACTCAACAAGAGACAACCGATGATTCAAAAATGGAAACTGTCCCAAGCAAAACTCAATTCAACAGGGAGGAGTTGTATATCGATTGCAGTAATGGCTGGAAAAAAAAAGAAATCGAAGCAACCTTCTGTACAAACCAATGTTTTTCTTCGTATCATCACAATGATAATGGAGGGGGAATATGCAGCGACTCTCTTCTGCAATAGCGCCAGAAGTAAAAACGCCTTAATTAACTAGCCAGAGGAGAAATCTTTTCTGCCTGGTTGGCAGGAGCGCATTCTTCGGACCCACTGGTCCAGGGTTCTAAACAACGCTGCTGCATCAAGGTCAACAACTACTCTGCACGAAGAAGACACAACATCATCCCCCGATGCCTCGGAGAAATCGTCCAGTGCTAAAACTCTTTCTCTTTTCTGTAAATTTAGAGAGGTCTCTAAAGTTACATCCTCTGGAAAAATATTTCGTATCCAGTTATTTGATCAGGATATATTGCGCCTATTAAGAAAATAGTCATCGAAGTTAACTGAAGGGTGTGTCACATGTTCACATATATTCCTTCTGTGCTTTCATCCAATTGAATTTGCTGTAAATAACTGCTAAGAGAACCAATGCATTCGTATTCATTCATGAGCAGACATTAGTTCTAAAAGTTGATTTCTTTATTATAGTTTCATTTCATCATACATACAGAAAATGGTGACCTCGAGTCTTGTAATAACGTAAATGCTTCTCCAGCATTTTGTCAGACTCGACAAAAATATCCGTTTCTAACCTTTGATCCGTAAAAAAATTAAGGTATAAAAATTATTAAAAGTTATTTACAGAGAGGAATTTCACTAAGCACTTCACGAACCACTACGAGCTCACGAATCACAGGCTGGGAAACGCAGAGCTAAAATATTATCCTCGTTATATGAGTCCTCCAGAAAACAAGTATTGAGAAATTTAATGTTTCTTAATACATCCATCTTTAAAAATTCTTGGTTTATTAATTGGATTAGAAAAGTTTAAAAAAAAAAGGCATTTTTCTAAGGGTAGGCCCTACAACCAAACAAGATATGGATGTATAACCAAATAAAATTGTAAGTATTTATTTATTGGCGCAATGGCAACATCTAAAAACTTTAGAACTTATACCCTTTGGCAACTGCAAAAGATAATAAATTTTGTAAAAGTAATACAATAACATTTCTTGTCAAAAGTTTTATGCTTATTCATCATAATAGCCACTTTCTTCTTCCGAGTTACATAAATCCACGTTTTGATCTTTACGTGTTGTGCATAAAAGTCATGTTTTTTTTTTGGAGTTATATACTCAATAAATTTATCATGCTTTTTTTTTTTTTTTTTTTTTTTGCTTGTTTGTTTTGAAATTGTTCTACCATTAGGATACAATAATGATTGATTTATATTTCTTAAGATTACTGACCTATCTATTTTTTATGTCAATTACATGAAACTTATTCTTTGCAAGAATTATTCTTTTATTCCTATTTTGATATTGCGTACCTTGTATTCTTTTTAGTTTTTCAGTATATTAAGATCCTTTACCAGAATTCTTACAACGTTTCCTACCAACTTCTCGAACATTCGCATCATTATCTACATTTTTGTTATCTGAATATATTTTAATACCAACGCAATTAACTCTCCTTGAATCAAGACAAAATGGCGTATCACTGTCACTGCGTTCTATTTCCCTTTAGTTTTATTTTTTATAACCTTACAATAAATGTATTTTTATTATTTTAAAAAATCAGAGTTTATATAGCTATCTAAGAAAAATTATTTAATGTTTTTGATAACACAATAATAATCACAAACACTTCAATGCAATATTTTTATTTCTCAACAAAATTTTGAAAATTTCAAATTAAAAGGAAGCAAGTGCATAAAACTCACTAAAAATTGGTATTATTTTCAACTGTGTATCTCGAACAATTCCATATAGCGGAAGTAACAGTTACAGTTATTATGAATTTGTTATTTTTCAATGTATACTAACAAATATCGAAAGAAGATTTTTGTTTTTATTTTACAGTTCATGTAAAAAAAAATATTGATAAAAAGTGGACTTATTCACGATGGCTTTTGAAATTATTATACAATATATTCAGAAACTATAAAAAAAAAAAAAGGGCTGTCTGGCCTAGAAAAAACGAAGCAACGAATAAATACTTTAATAATTCAGAAGAATATTATTTATTCCGATAAAATTTTTAAAAAAATCAGAAAATGGACTTTATCGCATTGGCTTCAGAGGGACTCATTTAACAATGGTTCAAATATATAAGGTTCATCACCAAATCTATAGTGAAGCTCCATAAAGTGGTAGCGGTAGCATAGTGCAGAGGTCTTCAACCTGCGTTTCCTGGAACTTTGACAGGAGTTCCGCAAGTGATCACTGTTTGCTTGATCAAAGCGCCAACAATTTAGTAAAATTTTAATTTTTTATAAAAAGATCGAATTTTTAAAGGCAATTTGCTTGTAAAAATAAATATAAACAAATGTTTTATGGATAAAATAAAAGCTGAAATTTCGTTAAAGCCACATGCTTCAAAATACATTAATCGAGAAGCATTAGGTCACATATTAGTCTCCATTCTTTGGCTCAATCGATATATCACAAATTGATATATTAATCGAAACTAAACTATGAAACTAAAATTTAGTCGAGTTGATATTATGCATTTTTGGATTGACATTAGAAAAGAATATTTTGAAATTACCAAAAGAGCTGTGAAACATCTAACGCCATTCGTTTCAATCTATGTATGCGAAAAATCTTTGCCTTTGTATGCTGCGCCAAATCAAAATACAGAAACAGATTGGATGCCGAAGAGGACATAGGGTTGCAAATTTCAACAATTATTTCAGGCATTAAAATACATTGCAATAAAAAGCAATCACAACCAAGTCATTGAAAAAATAATTAAGAGTTTGTTATAATTTGAAGTATTGTTGTTTTCATTTATTATTGATAAAATACATTTCAGAAAACCAAAAAACGTCATTAGCTACCTTTCCATTCATTATCTTATTATGATGTTTGTACTGTTATGAAATAAAGATATAATAATAATTTTGTAAACCTGAGTAGGATAAAGTTTTTATATCCGATTTTTTTCTGCTCTTGGATCAAAAGGTTCCTTCAGGAAAAAGGTAAGCTCAAAGGGTTCCACAAAGTTTAAAAGGTTGAATACCACTGGCCTAGTGGTCACAGTCGCGGATACGTGGGTGGTGGTTTTCGTTGAGTTGTGGATTTGAGTCTTGATGCCACTGACTCACCGTATTGTCGAGGTTGATGCACGTTAAATCTGTCGAGGCTCACAGTCCTCCAGGTGGCGTGGTGTGGATGTTATAAAAGAGTAGTGCCAGCTCAAGTGTCATCCTCGTCACTTGACCTAGACTCAAAATTACAAAGTCCGTCACCAATAGCCCTCTTGAAGCTTCTAGCACGACGTTAATCAAATCAACCAACCAAAAAGTAACATTATGTTAATTCAAACAAAAAAGTTTCTTTGATTCAGAAAGTTTTTTGAGTTTTCTTTGATTCTTTGACATCTAAACAAAACAACCGATAATATCGAACAAAGTAGATATATTATTTTAAAATGTGAAAAATATATACATATTATTTTAATTCATGTAATTTTTACAATTAAAAAAGCAATGTTGAATGTTTTATGCATTCTGTATTAAAAGTAACCTCTCATAAAAAATGTTTCTTTCACAAGTTATATTTTGAGAGGCAAAGTTTCGTTTTTCTTAAATAAAGATCACTTCCTTATGTTTATATAACTTATTATACGTTTTGGTTTAGTCTTCGTTCAAAAATTAAGCTCAAATTATTAGCATCTATAAGAAATGTTTTTAAAACGACAAATGAAAAACCAATTAAAATTACTAAATGCTTTAAATTAACATTTTCAGTTTTGTTGCTTTTGAATGTGTTTGAAATTGTCATCTTAAGCAAAACTGGATAATTTTTAAAGTGTGCAAAAAATTATTATGTTAGTACACAATGCCATATAATCAAAAAAAAAAAAAAAGCACGCATATACTCACACATAATTCCAAAAATTCGTCACTCTTTAACAAAACGGTCGAATACTTATCAAAATCGTACGTAAACCAGTATATTACGTAATAATCGTCTGCCCTTCATTAAACAAAAAACAAACATAAAAGAGAAAGAAGAGAAACCTACTATATTCCTCCTCTCCTCTCTCCTCCGTGCAGGGAAGAACAAACGCTTTTATCGGTATCGTCTGTCAAGAATCGGCGAGATTGAAACGTTCTCCGCTGGTGGTCCACCCTCAGGCGCAGACGATCTCCTGACCTCTCATGAAGCCCTCTAATGGCCCTCCTCCCCCCCACCCCGGAAGGGACCCTTCCCTGTAGGTAGGTAGGCCCACCTACTTTCCAATTCTCTACCCTCCTGGAGCAGTAACACAAGCAGAGTTAATTATCGTCCTCCGTTCCTCTCGTGCTAATACCAATATCGTTTGCGACCACCCTTCTACCTCCCTCTCTCGTCTTTTAAGCCTTTTGATGACTAAATAGAATAGCAGTGAGGAGAAATCCCTTCTGGTTTTTGTGTGCAATTTTTTTTCTTCTCTTTTTCTCTTCCTTTCTTTCTTTTTCTTTTTTCTTCTTCATTGAGTAAAGAAAAGTTAATATTCTTTCGGTGATTGTGGGTAGGTTCGTGTTTTTGTGTGTGTTTCTCAGCGGATGCAGATTATTCAGTGGCGGTTTTTGAGAATGATTAATGCTGAAATGATGTCATTTGGTGTGGCGACCGGTATTACTGGGAATTGAAGAGATGGATCTCGGAGATAGGTAGCGTAGTTGCGAAATTGGAACGTAAAAGGGCTTTTTTAAATTTATCTTCAGAGTTTAAGGACGAAATATTTTTTAAAAAAGAAATATGCTTTCGATGGATTTTTAATGACGTAAAATTTTTCAAACCTAATAATTTTGTTTGTCAAATTATTATTTTGTGACATAAGGCTGTTCGCGATTTTCTCTTCACTAAGCTCAGGGACTTTTGGTAATTTGAATTGCATAAAATAACAATTTCTTTACAAACCCAAATGAAACGTGATTAGGTAAATTATTTGAAGATAAAAACTGCAATGAATTGAATTAGAAATAGTGATCTTCAAGCGAAACAGTATTAAAAGGAAAAAGAAGGGAGATAAAGGATACCGACATGCTTATGGATATTATAAATTGGATTGAATCTTGGTAGTTAATCATTTATGTTAGAAGTGATCTAAAAGTGCTTGAACCGGACTGAGTGATTTGGTAAGACGTTATTATAAGAAAATAAACTAAGATCAATTGAGTTTAGATGTATTCGAGAACGATCGACCTAACGTATTTCGTGTTGCTAGTCAATAAACTGTTTTGTCCTGCTCTGACGTATCCTCAATTTGAGTTTTTAACTTATTGCCTCTTTTAATTAGACTTTAAGATGGTTGTAGAGTTAACTAACGAGGGAAATAACGTCACAATTTAATTGATGATTACTACCATCTTTTTCGTTTAAAATGTAACAAATATTTCTGCATGTCATCGTGTTTCAATTTTGAATTTCTGAAATGTGAGATACTTTTTTAAAGGGAAAAAAAAAACAATTTTTACTCACACACATTGAAAATCTCTTTTATTTACTCACGAAATAAATTTTTAAAAAAATCAAATAAATGGTAGCATTTTCTGATCGAGTAATTATTGCTGTTATGCTCATGCATAAAGTTGAGAATGCATAACATAGCATCTAAGGTCTGAAAGTCAGCAGCTGCTATATAAGGTCTAAAGAAATTTCTGAGGGGAAAGATGTGCGAGGCAATGTCAAGATTAAAAAGATTCAATAAAATGATTGGAAAGTTATATACGTGCGAAAAAAAAAAAAACCTATAGCATTTAACGAATGTCTTCGACTTCTGTAGGTTCTTGTGTTTTCAGGTTGAATTTTTATGCCCTTATAGTGATTCGTACCGAGTGTTGCTATTGTGGATGTTCATATTCGGCCTTCTCTGTAAAGGGGAACTGGATATGTCGGCTGTGGTGTCGTTTCGAACGACATCAGGCACAGTTACCGGCTCGATACTTCCTGCAGTATATATACTGCCGAAGCTGTCGCCATTTACTGTGCCTTCAGATTTGTTAAGAAATCCAGTTCACGTAAGTTCGTTGAGCATGACAGCATGAGTGTTTTGGAAACATTGGTACATCTGGAAGATCGCAGTCATCCTGTAGTGGTTGACATTGCTGATAATATTTGCCAGCTATACAGCAGGGGTTATGTTATAAAGTTCTGCTGGATACCTAGTCATGTAGGTATTTCAGGCAATGATCAAGCGGACTCGGCTGCACGTTCAGCAACGAATTATCTGCAGCTCACAGTCCCACTTGAGGACATACGACGTCACATTTTAAATTCTATTAATCAGGCATGGCAGGAATATTGGAATCTTCAACACTATAAAAGCTACACTCGGTGAAGCCGATCATTGGAGAATGGCCTGCGAATCAAATAACAAAAACTGACCATTCGCATCGTCAAGAATTAGTTGGAGAGAGATTCGCAGATTTTACGGTATTAATAATAAAATGAACTTTACGTTATACTGAGAACAACACCAGGAATATTGTTAAGTTTTCATGTGCAAAAGTACATCGGTCGTGTTGGGACCCTCTCGATTGCGGTGCCCAAGTACATAGCATCCGTTACAACCCCCGGTCAGATGGCTGGTCCTGTGGATGTTATTGATCAGAAGCGGGTAAGGTCTGTAAAGAGGAATTTCTTCGAAGGTTGACAGGATTTCTTGAAAGTCTGAAAGGAATCCGTTGAAAGTTCCAGGACTTTCCTTTATTGTGGAATTGCTGGAGTAGATCACAGAGGGCATGGTGGTAGTTGATCACGTGTGTACCCATTTCGAATTACGTCTAGAACAGATTCTAGGCTATGTCATTCCTCTTCTATGGATAAGAGCAATAAATAGTTTGAACGCAAGAGCCATTGACAATGAGGAAGCGTCTTTTATAATACACGAAATGTTTCAACTGAATAAAAAAAAATCATTTTATAATTCCTTTTTTGTTGTTATAGGTATGAAGTTAAAACAATGTAGAATGATTACATTATAGCAACCTCTCTCTGTGTCACGTTTCCCCATTCAAGTAACACTTTAGAAACTTCAATATAATAGTGTTTGAATCTAAAATCTAGCCCAATGAATAAAACGGGATTGAAGTGCTATGGCTAAGAATTCAATACGTTTGTTTAGTTTAGTTTTTATTAATGTTGCACTAGAAGCAACACGAGGGCTATTGGCGACGGACCTCGTAATTTTGAACCACGGTCAAGTGACGAGGACGACACCTGAGCTGGCACTTCCCTCTCCTAACATCCACACCACACCAACGGGAGGACTTTGGGCTCTGACAGATTTAACGTGCATCAGCCCCGGCTACACAGCGGGTCTTTGGCGGCCAAGGATCGAACCCGCCACAAAACGAAAACCACCGGCCACGAATCAGAAACCTTGACCACTAGGCTACCGCGGACAGAATTTAATACGAAAATAGTTGGTGCTAATGATAATGAGCAGAAATATTGAATATGAGACATCTGTATCATATTTACGCTGAGCAAAAGCTTTAGAACATACGAACAATTTAGAGAGCAAAACATAGAGATAATCTACAAAGGATTAGTGAATCGAACCCTCATTTAAAGTTCCACTTTGATACTCGAACCCGATTGATTCAGTGCAGATATATTATTATGTTAAGCGTTTGATTCAGATGTGGATAAGAAGGAATTCCACAGGATTTGTAAAAAAAAATTTGTTGTAAAACCCTTTACTGGTCGGAAAAAAAGGAAGACCAAAACTACGGTGACTTGATTCTGTTGAATTGGAGTTTAAGGTGATTGGGGAAAGGAATCGGCAGATTATTGTGGAGGAATTTTCAAAAGAAGGCCTTGACCCATACTGGGCTGTTGAGTCAAATATAATGATGATGGTGATTATAAATTTCTCCCATGTTTTCATTATTTTATTTGTTCTCTTCTGACACATGAGACATTTATGATGTGCTTGTGGACAACGAAAAGGGGCCACCTAAACCAGGACTTTATAGTGTTATGTAAAATAACAGATGTTTTCCATTATTTCACATTATTATACTATTGCAACTTATTGCTTACAATACTTGCAAACCTGTGTGAAGTTTAGCTTCATAGACATGGTTAATTCTTACGTAAATATAATATTCTTTCTAAATCGATCAGTTGTACTTAAACTGTCCGCCAAATGGTAAAGAACGACGATCGAACATATTTGCAGAAAATTCTTCTATTCTTCGTATAAGTATGTGACGTTGTGAACACATACATCCGCTTATGCATGCTAGTATTCATACATTTGAGAAATATTCCAAAATACACCTTTTCCTGAATTGCGTAGTTTAAGTTTTCAGCACTTAGTATAAGAGGGAACATGGAAATATTTTCATCAAGGGGCACATAAGCCGCAAGGCTACGCGTGTAGCTAAGGCTTCTCCATTATAAATTAACTATTTACCCCTATCTTAGTTAATATTTAAAGTTTCAAAGCTACAGAATGTTCCATTAATTTATTAAATTCTAAGGACAAAATTAGGGACGTGGGAAGCCTCAAAATTTAGCGTGTAAGGACTGCTGAAAAGTTGAGAAAAGAGATGAGAGGACATGATTACGATCACGCCACGTATGTAACGAAGTAGACAACCACATTGGTCAAACGTAAAGGGGGACGTATAGGATCAAAGTCAGATCGTGATAGAAATTTTTATCGGCAACTTCCAATTTCGTGTTTTCTATGACACATGTGAGCACGCTGTAAAGAAGAAGAAACTTTTATGAGGAATTATTTACGGAGAAAAAGAATTATGCGACTGAGAAGGATTGCAAGCTTAAAAATTGAAATTCCGTAACATCTGATACAAAAAGGGGGATCGCATTTATATAATCTGATTCCGAAACTATTCTTTGAAGTAACCGTGAACTATAACCAGCTATTCTAACAAAAAGAACTGACGTCTTCACGAACCTCCTTAGATTACAAACAATTTAAAAATCAATGCCAATATATTCTTAATAAATTATCGAGACGATTCATCTCAATTACTGTAATCATGAAGCATAAGAAAAATAAGTCACTGTCATTTTTAGTTTTGATTTATGATAAAACAACTAAATATGATAGGAAATAATGTAAAAATGTTGAACTTGAGTAAAAAGTTAAGAAAGATAAAATGAAATATGTCATAAATATATTTCATTTATATCTTGCGTCTGTGTGGCATTCATTTATTTTAATTCAGCCATCTTTAGTGAAATCTAAACATCACATTAAAATTCAAGCTATAGATCTCCACACCCTGAATCAAAATACCCAGTTTCAACATTATTAAAACTATTATAAGTCTGATTGTTCTCATAAAATACTGTGAGTTTGGTTTTATTAACGTCACGTAGCTAAATACGGAGTAGCGGATCGATTAATTAACATTCGAAAGCGGGACACCGTTACAGGTGATTACTGATTAAAATATTGAAACCCAATAATAATCTACTTTGGTATCTAATGAATTGACAAACAAACACGAATAGCATTTGTTGACATCACCTGTCATTGCTAGCACTCACGCAGTACGATATGTATCTATGAAAGACTGTTACAAACTCATATTCGAAAGGTACTGTGACGACCAACAAACTCCTTACACTCTGACCTTTCTCCCTAAAATCTCTCCGTTCTCAGTTTTGAAAGAGATAATTCCTTGAACAAGTCCAAATGATGCTAGATCGCTATTGAAAATGTCCTAAGAATAAATCTGTGGAAGTGTACAAGTCTATCATCATTTTACAGCTACAAAATGTTTCCAAGCCAATGCCGAAAATAGTCATGTTCATTAAGTCCATGCAGGTGGTCATATTCTAGCAACTGATCGAGGTCGACTTTGATAAACAGTTGCTGGATAATCAGCTCACACTAATTATTAGCAAAGTTTAACATTATAAAATTCTACAAAAATATCGGCATAAGCTCACTACTCCTGGGAAATAGCTAATGAAAGCTGAAACCGTAATTCCCTCTCCTGTTCTCCCACTGAAAGTTCCCTTATCTTGTCGTGCATTCTTTCAAACCTGTCGATCTTTCTTAAAACCCACAGGATGCGGGTAATTGCTTTAAAAATCCTGCTTAAAGGGATGCTCACCACTTAACAGAGGGCTTTAAATGACAAGGACGACACTCGAGCTGGCACCCTCTCCTAACTTCCACACGACTCCAACGGAAGTACTTTGGGGACCTGACATAACATGCATCACCTCGGAATCAACTACGGTTTATGGTTCTTTGGCATCAGTGAACCCCAATCTGACAAAGCCTGCGCGAACTCGATCATGCCCACTCAGGTTACCGCAGTGCTAAATGACCAGAGGGTAACTTTTCCCATCTCGTGTGGCTATACATGTGAAGGCTACTTAAATATTTGTCTTGCTTAGTTATCACTGAATTTAAATACACTTATGAGATCAGTTCAACAAGTAAGAATCATTTTATAAAAATACAGGATCATGATTCCCTAAGCCACTATTTAAGTATTAGTTACTCCTATTCATGATCAAGATGCCTTTTGCACCTCAAAAATTCTTCCTCCGTCATAACTTTTCCCGCCAATGAGATCCTCCTTGCTTTCATTGAGAAGCTTCTCTGAAAACAACTCACTGTTTT
>BMAW01056318.1:39520-80372 GCA_019974015.1 Nephila pilipes
GATGAATTCCTTTGTCATCGACGGTGACAACTCGACGCGGCAGCAATCAAATTTTGATTTGACAGCAAATGGTTATCAAAACAAAACTAACTTATGAATCAATGTCAAATTTGTTTCTGCACCGCTTAACAGATGGAAGCACGTAATGCTAACAAGACTTTACCTTAATGAAGATATCTGTCTTCAAATACAAGTACTTTCTGAACCACCCTTGTATAATTTACAAAGTACCTTTAAAACCAATTGTCATTCTGCAAAAAATGTTTTATTTTTTTATGCATTACAAATTCAATTTCTTATGAATTAACTGAAATAAATACAAATATAAAATAATGCAGAGGTTTTATATTAATCATAAAAATTCTGCTTATAATTTTTTTAAAAAAAAACATTGAAGTATGTTTCTGAAATTCTATGAAGAACACAGATTGTTTGCTCGTACCAGTACTCCGCAGGTGATTGCTGCTCAGTGAACTTAGAACAAGTGTTCTGCTAAAAAATTTTAAATTGAAAAGCAAATAATTGTTTTTAGTTTCTAATAATATTTGTGCTGGTTTTTTTTTTTTTTTTTTTCCTTTTCTTTTTTTTTCAATTTTATGACTGTTACAATTTTGTAAACTTCAAATGATCCATGATCGTGAAAATGGGTGAGAACGAGAGAGTCTTGGAAAAGAGATATTTAAGCTGAATGCGGGAGTAATATAATAGATTTCAGTCTATTATAATACTTAATAATTTTAAAAAGCAGTAATAAAATTTCTAAATTATATGAAAAAAAAATTCTTTGAAAAAGGCAAAATATTATTCGTGTGTCTGTCTTCTGTCCGTTGCATCGTACCTCTAAAACGGATGAGTCATTTTTTTTACGGTTTGTTTTATTTAAAAACTAGGTAGACAAAGAAAGGTGATGCAGGTAACATTCTTAAATTTATTACCTCTCTTAAAATAGGACCAAATTTGAGCATTGATTTAAGAATTTTGCTAACATTGTCAAAAACTGATGCTACCGACGGAAAAGTTATTCTCAGAAAAGATTAAAAAATAAATAAATAATCTGAAATTAGCTTTACTAATTCCGTTTTAACAAGTTGCCAATGTTAACAACAAAAAGTATAAAAACAGGCGATTATGCCTCAAAAATCAATTATTAAAATAAGAGCAAACGATAAATTGTCGAGCAGACAATAATAATCGATTTAGATAATAAAATAAAAATGGGCGATAAAATATTAAATTAAATATATCTTAGCAATATAAATATACTGTAAGCAAACTAAATGCAATTATAATATTATGTACTTAAAGTCAATATTTTGAATCTTATACGATTTATATTACATATCTTATACGATTATATCTATTTTATGGCGTAGACATAAAATAGAGATGTGTTCTCTATTTTATGTCTACGCCATTTTCTCAATGCAACAACAGATCAGCAGATGTTAATACTCTTTCTGAATATATACGAGTGTATAATATTATGTACAATATTATTATATATCTATTATTGAATTGCTTTTAGTTTATCTCTTTTTATATTATCAAAGTGTACGAATATTAATAAAAGCCTCTTTTATTTTTCCGAAAAAAACATTTTAAAATATTAAATTTGAGTGGAAAACTGCATTTAAAGTAATCTTTGGGAAAATTTCATGAAAGGCGAATCTTACACAATTTTAAAGGATGTATACATTCAGTTAAATCTAAAAAATTTTGAAACAGGAATGAAAATAGTAGCATTAGCCTGCGATTGCGAAATAATTAAAATAAATTTTAAAATAATTTTCAAGAATTAAAGAAAAATGAATTACTAACATGATGTTTGATGATATGATTAGATCTATGTGACGTAAGTTCATACAATTTCAGCAACTAAATAGAATTAGGCTGAAAAAATATTTTTATTTCTCACAAAAAAATTAAAAATGTTAAAAAGAACCCTGAATTATATTAACGTGATGGAAAAAGACTGGGAAAGTATTAAAAGAGATGAAACAAAAATATCCGATATCGATGGAATAAAATTCTGAAAATGAAGAGAAAAGGATTATTTAAAAAATAAATAAATAAATAAAGGGGTGTATAAAAGTTAAAATTGTATAAACGTCTACAATAAATACTAAACATTTAATTCCCTGTGAACGAAAAGTATTCAGAAAAGTAAATTGATACCTAGTCCCTTCACTATGTAATACCCGCAATGATGTCTTAATCGCATGACGTCACAAGTTCGGAAAAAAACGTATGTTCGCTGTTCCTTCTCTTCTTTTTAATGAGCTGTTGCCACAGCAGGACGCTTTATTCTCGTTTCAAATTCAGACAGTTACCAGATCAAAGGCGGATGTCTCACATTCCAACGCACAAGGTGGAATGTAGTAGGTTTCATCAGTATTGTTTAACAATACGGGTATTGCTTATAAGTACTCCGCGTTATTTAAAAAAAAAAAAAAAAAAAAAACACTGTTGTAGAAGAGAATGATATTTTTACGGCTAATTAAAGAGATAAATTAACTTTTTATCTTAAAGTAAAGTTACTATGTGTTCTTAAAATTAATTACAAGATTAATTAAAGAGTTAGGTATTAAAGAGTCACTAATGCAATTTCGGAAATGATTACTTGAGATAAGCGCAATTTAAGAATTTATTAATGTGGAAATAATCTGAGAGAATACTGAAGTGCATCGAAAAATAAAATGGAATTTTATCGATAATTGCAAGTTTGATAACTTAATCGATAACAATGTATACCAAGGCAAGTCTAATTTTTTTTCCCCCACTGTTTAATTATAGATGAAAATTTCGTATTTTTCCCTCTTAATATTATCTCTAGATTGATCACTTTTTACTATTATCCGATTTTTATATAATAAACGAATTTTTAGAATTTTTAGATCGAAACAGGTGTTTTTTTTTTTTTTTTTTTTTTTTTTTGTGGTATTAAAAAGGCTATTGTTTTTGATAATGTATAATTTATTTACACAACTACTTTTTAAAATAAAGTGTGAAGTGTGCGTAACTTGTTTTTATTTTACTGTAGCAATAATTAGAATTCGCTTCAAATATACTCAATTTAATTATTTATCGTTTGCTTCAATTTTAATAATTTATTGAATGAATGAATACTTATTTTTAACTCCTTTTGATAAGCACATTGATTAACACGAGAACAGATTTAGCCTTTCCTATGGATAAATTTGTTTTTGTAAAACTTCGCATAAAGCAATTTTTAAGTTTTTTTTCTTGTGTGATCATTTTATTATGAACCGATTTTAAATTCAACAGTAATTAAGAGTTTAATTTTTATCTTAAGTGTTTGTTATTTAGAATGGTTAAATAATTGTCATCATAAAAAATTCAATCGTTGTTATCATTGAGTTTATGACTGGCGCTGTTGAATACAAAACCTCCGTCCAACGCGCAGTATATTTTACATTACAACGTTTTTCTGAATTTCACTTGGTGTGTGTGTGTGTGTGTGTGTGTGTCATCAAATTTTCGATCGTTAATTTAACCAACTTCCCATCAAGCTAGAGCTTTGAAATTTCGGGAATCGTTCGTACTCGCCTAACAATGCAATATTTATTCGTTTGCGACAAGTTTTAACTCATATTTCAATAATTTTAATAAGTCAAAATATTCTTTCCTCGAGGCGCTTTTAGGATTCAGGGAAAAATTTCTTTCCCCCTCTGGGAGCACCGGGCACTCCCCACGCAGCATGAGGTTATCGTAAACCTTTTGTACTCACAAAGGGGAGATACTATCTCCCCTTTACAATCTCCGAGATAGTAAGGGTTGCTGACTTTTAGTCAGTAATCATTCGCAAGAAAGAAAGTTTCCAATATTAGGCGCCATATCTTATCACAATAATTTTTTCTGAATTCTGGTTCCCATTTTTTTTTTTAATAGAATGACTTACAAACTTTCAAATGCATGTTTTGATTTTATATTATGAATTTTTTAATACGCTCACAAATGTCTCTTTTTAAGTAAATTTTAAAGATAAAATAACTAACAGTATTAACTAATATTTCAATAATTTTCTCTAATAAACTTTGCCACCATATAAAAACGTTGCTTTTAAAAACGTTGGTTTTTATATCGAATTTTTATCTTTTCTCTTTTGCACACAAATCTATTACATTTTCATTGAAATTAAGTCCTTTAACATTTTATGTAACAATGAAAGTTTTCTGTATACAGTAGCTCCCAAAATTGAGTACATATCACTTTCACTTGCTTTCTGAAAGATCTAACACAATATTATTGAATATTTATTGAAGTTTAATATTTATAGGAAAAATAATATCTATATTACAAAATATTTTAGACTAAAAAACAAAAATATTGAATCTATAATATTTTAATTAGCAAAGCTCTAAATGTCAGGTTCACAAAATTGAGTACATATCCTTTAAAAATTGCAATTTTGCTACCACTATTTTTTGTAATAAATCAGTGGAATAGTGTGATTTCTTTAAAATAGAAATATTTGTTCTTTCTGGGCCATAGGCTTCCCAAACCCTGCTAAAATACTAATATTTTATTCCCAGGATCGGAAAACTCATGAATGAATCATTAAAATAGAGGTAAGAATATTTTTAAAAATCGGAGGGGAAAAGTAATTCCTCAGAAGCCTTCGTTATTTTTTGCTCTTTCAGATGCACTTTATTGTATTCAAATAGATTAAATAGTATAGATGTGAGAATGAAAGTCGAAATTCCATAGGATTTACATTAAGCTGACAAAATCAAAATGGCCATTTGACGAGAGTCATAGCTGTTCAATTCGAAGAACTGGAAATTGATTGACTAACTGTTTTTCTTGGCTCCGTCATTTCATCCTATATTCATTTGACCTGATTAAAGAAAACCGAGTCTTAAGAATTCGCTAACTTAAATGCTAGACAGAAGTATCAATAACAATCAGATGATCGATTAGTTTATAATTATGCATGAATTTATATAATTAACCAAAAGAAAGAAGTGGATGATAGGAAAATCGTTAAGAACAAAAAATAAATACCCTTATTCCTTAAAAAACATTCACATTTTTCTGAATAGTTTTTGCACGTTAATTCAATCATTGATACACAACGAGATTTAAATAAATAAATAAAAATAAAAATAAAAAAAAACCTCGCGCTGATTATGAGCCACATATGAAAAATCATATTTTAAATTACATTCAAGCAGGCATTAAGTACAGAAACAATTCGATTTCACAAAAATTCAAAATGCTTAGAAATAGAAGATAATATTTTCCAGATGTAGGGGAAAAAAAATTGTGACGTCAATTTTGCTGTATTATAAGAAATTTAAATTTTCATTATATTTCAACAACTAACTTAGTATGTATAGGTTGGATTTAGTTTTTTCAAAATGGCGTTATCCTATCAGAAGAAACAAATGAATAGACGTCCGAGTTGTCATTTTATATATTTTTGGCGATGAAGCTGTGTGTGAATTTTTTTGGAATACTTCATGTAGCGAACTTAAGCGTAAAGCATGCCAAAAATCGCCAAATTTGGCACGAAAAAAACAAATTGATCAACCGAGCGTATAATGTATCTAAACCGAAACGAAATGAAAGATTGGTTGCAAACATACTTATTGACATTTACGAAATTATTTTTCATGCGTGATAAATATACATTTGCTTACTCCATCGTATTTACAATAGTATTTTTATTACTATTTATAACAATTACTTTCGTGTATAATCGTACACCAGAAAACTCTAAACTCTCTGATACAACGACAGACTTGACCAATAAGTCACTTGGAGCATGCGTAGTTCAATATAATGCAGCAATCACTTGCCCTCGAAAATTCAGCAATTTAACAACGATTCAGAATTGCTTACAGGGATCAAATGGCATAGAACTAATATCTGAGGAATCATTCAGCACTGATGAGTTCAATAAAGTGTTTGCTACACCCAAATATAAAATTCATGGTTCAGAACAGGAGGCATTAACAACTGTACAGATGGCCTTAAAAATGAAAGACTCCATGAAATTCGAAAAAGCTAAGAAGCTGTTCGAACATGCTTTGGTCTTACAGCCTTTGCATCCAGATGTTCTAAATCACTACGCGGAATTTTTGGAAGATACTATGTATGACATTATCACGGCTGACCACTTGTACGTCAAAGCTTTGATTTTATGTCCCAATCACAGTCGTGCTTTGATCAATCGTAGGAGGACGATGCCTCTTGTCGAAATAATGGACCAACGAGAACTGGACAGGATCCATCGAAAAAGAATCGATTTGATGCTTTTCAATCACAATCAATCGTCCACGAAGCGAATAAAAAAGGAAGTATACTTCCTCCATATATATCATACTTTAGCCATAGAAGGAAATACAATGTCAGTCGCTCAAACAAGGACTGTAGTCGAAACCAAGACCGTCGTTCCTGGAAAAAGTATTATGGAACACAACGAGATCTTGGGACTTGAATCAGCTTTGCGATACATAAACAAGACTCATGTGATAAATTCCGAGAATTTAACAATCTTAGACATCTTGGAGATCCACAAGAGAGTCTTGGGCCATGTCGATCCATTGTCGGCTGGAACCTTTCGAAGAAACCAGGTCTTCGTTGGAGATTATGTTCCACCGGCAGCTTCAGATGTGGAGTATCTTATGGAAAAATTCCTGGATTGGTTTCAGTCGCGAAACATGCAGCATTTGCATCCGGTGAAACAAGCCGCTTTAGCTCATTACAAATTGGCCCATATCCATCCTTTTGTTGATGGTAATGGACGAACAGCTCGTTTACTAATGAATCTCGTTCTCATGCGAGCTGGATATCCTCCAGTGATCATACGTAAGCAAGATAGGTCTATTTATTTCAATACTCTGCAAATGGCTAATGAAGGCGATGTCAGACCATTTGTTCGCTTCATTGCGCATTGCATTGAATGTACATTGGACGTTTATCTTAATTCTCAGAGGTATGATACTCCTTGCTTCAGAACCCTAAAAATGAAAATGTCGAATAGCAACACTATTATACCTCTGTAACATACGATTCAGGCGTGAGAAGGTGATAGATATAATCATTCGAAGAATTTTAACGAGTATCTTTATTAAAAAGGGAGACTGAAAGAAGCTTAAAATAGCTTTTTTTTTATTTTCAAGAAATTAAAAGCGTATTTTTGTGTGAGGGTGCAACGAAGTAAAACAAATACCTAAGTTTTTACCTACCTAATACTCAACTTAAATTTCGTCTATGTTTGCAATAAGAATTTTCAAATTTAATCATATTTTAGATGATACTTTGATGTGTTCAACCGACACGTTTTCATCAAGATCATTGATTTTGAGGAATATATTTCTTTTGTTTCTAATTATAAATTTTTATTTCAAAACAAAAATTCTTTGCCGGCTATCTGTTCCATCATTTCTTAGTTAATGAGTTATTACCAAAAATATAAATGTAAATTATTTTTCATATTTTCTTAATGGATTCGGTCGATATGACTTTAACAGGAAATTACCAATTAATATATATCATTTATCAAAAAAATATAAGCCATCATTTAACTGAGTTAAATGATAATTATGTTGTGTTAAGAGAGAAAGATGATGATAACTTCAAAAAAAAAATATCCTTGATATAATTTCAAGGAAATTGAGTTTATTCAATGGGAAGGCTAAATTACATACTAGTATATGAAATGTTTTTAGCTTTAATTTCAATAACTTTTTGTTTTATCATTGCCTTTGCTTAACAAATTCAACTGTTTACATTTCATAAACTGTCTGCGGTAACCAAGTGGTCATGGTCTCAAGTTCATGGCCGATATTGTTCCTGGTCGAGTCTTGATGCCGCTAAAGAATCCTCGTGCAGCGTGGATGATACACATTAAATCTGTGGGGGCTCGAAAACTCCAACGTGGAAGTAAGGAGAATAAATAGGGTCCCGCCTCAGGTGTCGTTCTCGTGACTTGACTGCGTTTCAAAGTTGCTTGGTCCATCGCCAGTAGCAATTGTGTTTCTTATAAGTGTGACTTCTCTAAAACAGTCAATCAATTTTATAATATAAAATTATTTTGGTAAGACTTACGAATATGGTACGGAGATATCACAAAATTGCCCTCTTAAACTTAAGTTGCGTAATTGAATTAGTTAATTTAGTACGTAATCATTGCGAATACAGCCAATTACGAAGGAACACAAGAACCCATAGACTTCAAACTGTTGCAATCCAGGGCAGCAATTCTCACCTGTTGGCAATCGTACCGATTTTTCTCAATATCTAACCGTGATTTCCCCCCTCAATACGACCTTTTGAGGCATCCAAGGCTTTTAAATGCCGTTGAAACACAAAATTATATTTTCCAGAACCTGAAATTCGAATTTTATCAAAAATGATCTTCTAGAACTATGGTACCGAATTTGTTCGATACTGCCCCTCGGTAGGTGATAAAGAGATCAAAGGGCATGTTTGGAGTCCAAAGTTAATTTAGAGAACATTGAGAATCAACTGTAGCCTCTTTTGGCGACACTCGAATAAACGCGCCTGAAAAACTTAATTAATACTAAAAGTCATTGAACACATGTTTCCGCGAATAGTTCGTAAGCGTCTTTTAAGCAAGATTAGTTCGTATTACGAGTGATATTTCTGCATTATAGATTTATTCCCAATATTGTTTTTACTATTGTGTGTTGCTTTAGAGTAGGCGTGTCAAGGTCACTCATTTTTGTTTCTCCTTCATCGGTTACCATGGTAATGACTTATGTAGCATCGCCACTGCATTTATTTTCAACAATTAAGTCGAGATCTGAATTCCCTTGCGTTTGGACGTGCTTTAGGTTAAATGTAAAGTCCGTTTAATTTTCTGCAAACAAAGTGTTTCTTTTTTTACAAAATAATAATTTTTTTAAAAAAATTATGTAATTAATAAAATATATTCTTATAAAATATTAATTTTATACCTATACAAATTTGTTTGATTTAAAAAGTTCCAGTGAGTTGTTTAGCTCCGCTATTAAAGGTGTAAGAAAATTAATTGTTTTTAATTACTTGTTAACAATATTTACAAAATGTTATACAGATTTTAAACAACTATTTGAATGATGCAGATTTAAGAGAAACTCAACGATGATCGTGAAACTCAAAATTTCGTTTTTTCATCAGAAGTCTGTTTACGAAAACGAAAATAAAGCGACACCCATTCTCAACTGTTGTTGCCATAGTTACAGACGGCAGCGGGGGGGGGGGAATCTATGACCTTGAAGCGCATATTATAAAGTAACAGACAATGAACAAGTCACAGCATGCCCACTGCACCTCACGGAGCATCACAGAGGGCGTGTGTGTTTCGACTCGATCAGCAAAACTTATATTTCCAAATTTGGATAGGTCGTAGCAAGATTAAGGCTCCATTGACACGCCATCTTGAATTTTGAGCTTAATGCTATTCCTATGGTGTTTCCTACTTTTCTTCTCAAAGCTAGATTTATGCTTTTAATTGCAGGGAATAAAATGCATTTGAAAGAGATTTTGAGTTATACATTATTGATTTCAAGAACAGGACTCCATAATTTTTTAAAACGTTTTTATGTATTTCACTTGGTGTGTGTATTATCAAATTTTCGATCGCTAATTAACCAACTTCCCATCAAGCTAGAGATCTGAAACCTTGGGAATCGTTCTTACTCGCCTAACAATGCAATATTTAGACATTTGCGACAAGTTTTAACTAATATTTTCTTTAATAATACAGTTTAGCCCAACCATTTGGCACGATTTCAAAAATTGGCCCCAAACTTGGCAATTTTTTTTGGCTGAATGTTAATTCCGGAAAACGGTCCAGGATAGCCACATTTGGCAAAATACTGCCAAACAATTCTTGTCTCCAAGGCTGGTTGGGTTTAACTGCATTCCAACCATTTAATTTACCGGATGAATTAATTAATTTGAGTTAGTTTTAACGTTTTTATGTATTTCACTTGGTGTATGTCATTCTGCGTGGGTATCAGTGTATCATCAAATTTTCTGTTGTTAATTTAACCAACTTCCCATCAAGCTAGAATTCTGAAATTTCGGGAACCGTTCTTACTTGCCTAACAATGCAATATTTAGATATTTGCGACCAGTTTTAACTAATATTTCAATAATTGTTTTAATAAACTTTGCCACCATATAAAAACGTTGTTTTTAAAAGCGTTGGTTTTTATCTTGAACTATTTGTTTGTTTGTTTTGTTTGGCGGTGGAGAGTAGTTTTTCCCCGAGAATAGGACTGAAGGTCAAAAAAGGCTAATAACCTATGTATTATATCATTGATAATTTCGCACGAAAGATTGATTCGAACCTATACCACCTAGTGTTCCTAAGAGATAACGCACAAGCAGTTTCAAAAAGCAGTAGTTTCATGGTATATTTAAATTGATACTAAACTAAAGACAATTTCCCGAAACAATAAATGTATTCAAAGAATTTGTATGCAAAATTTCTTAGCAGTTTGATAGAAAATAATATTTACAACCTTTCTTTAAAATTGATGAATTAAAAAAAAATATTAACATTGGACTCTATCCTTTCACGTCAACACGAAATAACAAGAAATAATTTATACAAAATAATAAAAAAAGGTATTTAAGCTCATGCTAAAAATATTTCGAGGATTGAAAATAAGTATTGAATTTTTCGGTTAAAACTTAAATTTTTTAATCCAGATCTCGTTCTTTTCATAAGATTTTTTTTTTTTTTGAAAATATTTCAATCTTTCAGAATTTAAAGTAAAAAACTCTTGTGCTTATTTCTTTTTAAATGAAATTTTTAAAGCAGCTATTTACACAATTTTCAATTGAGAAAGTATGCAAATATCCAAAAAAGTTAGCCATTTGCATGTTTGTTCAAACATTTGATTCTGAACGCATGCTATAGAACAATATTCTAACACTTAAATACTTTTTGAGATAGAAAAAGTGTTCTTATCTTATAGAGAATTCTTCCTATCTTATTTCATCATATTATAGAAGACATCACACTTCAACAAACTATTTTTTTTTTAAATTAATTTTGTTTAAATTAATCCATTGTTTTCACAAGATAGATATATTCCGAATATTTTTTTGAAGTTTTATATTCCACACTGTAATAGTAACTGAATTATAGGCAAAAAAAACATAGCATACATAATTATGGAATGTTTCTAAGGACACAGAATGATAAATACTGATGTATGTGTTATATCTACACAAAATTATGAATGATTTTCGGATATTTCTTTTAATCTGAAAATGTGTTCTGAATTTATTTTCTGGTTTTTAAAATTAAGCAAAGACACTCTTAAGCAAATATACTAGCCAAATATTGGATTGATCTAGAAATACCCTCCCCCCCCCTCTTAAGAAATCACTTTTTTAAAAGCTATATATTTTTTATTTACCAAGCAACTCTATCACCTTTAAATTACTCTCCACCATCATCATACTTGACTCACCGGCTCAGGGTGGGCCAAGGCCTTCTTTTGAAGATTCTTTCCAGATATCCTGCCTTTTGCCTTGGTCTGCCAATTCCTCTCCCCATCACCTTAAAATCCGATTCAACGGAATCAAAAAACCGTAGTTTTGACCTTCCTCTTTTCTGACTAGTAAAGCGCTTTGTAACAAAAATCTTCTTCACTATCTAGCACTATAAGAACCCCAGTTCATTCGTTTCATTTTAATATATTTGATGATGTCAGACTGATAAGTACTCTCCTTTAGACTTAATATGCTTGTCGAATTTTATGCTGAATTGCAGTGATGGCTGATGCTTCCTCCCTCGTTTTTTTCTCGACCACCTGTATGTCGCCATGTAGTAGTGTCCTTTCATGCCCCTTTTGATTTGCGGAAATAAGAAATAATTCGAGATAAAAACCAACATTTTTAAAAACAACGTGTTTACATCGTGGCAAAGTTTATTAAAGAAAATTATTGAAATAATAGTTAAAACTGGTCGCAAATTTCTAAATATTCCATTGTTAGGCAAGTAAGAACGGTTCCCAAAATTTCAGAGCTCTAGCTTGATGGGAAGTTGATTAAATTAACGATAGAAAATTTGATGATACACTGATACACACACAGACAGACACACTCCAAGTGAAATACACAAAAACGTTAAAACTAACTAAAATTAACTAATTCATCCGGTAAATTAAAAAATTGGAATGCAGTTTATTCCAACCACCCTTGGCGACAAGAATTATTTGGCGGTAATTTGCCAAACGTGGCTATCCTGGTCCGCTTCACGGACTTAACGTTCAGCCAAAAAAAAAAAAAAAATCGCCAAGTTTGGTGCCAATTTTTGAAATCGCACCTAATGGTTGGGCTAAACTGCCTTATTAAAGAAAATATTCGTTAAAACTTGTCGCAAATGTCTACATATTGCATTGTTAGGCGAGTAAGAATGATTTCCAAGGTTTCAGAGCTCTAGCTTGATGGGAAGTTGGTTAAATTAACCATCGAAAATTTGATGACACACACACCAAGTGAAATATATAAAAACGTTTTAAAAAATCGCTCTGCGCATGTAAGACGCAAGCAGCAAAATAGTTATGCAGCTTTGGACCAAAAATTATCACAATGAGATAACTCTTTTTGCTGTTCTGTCAGAGCCCGAAGTACAAATTTGGCAGGGACTTTTCCAAATATTCAATTAAAATTCGCTGAACAGAGCTCCCATATGAATCAATTAACTCCACCTTGTGTTCAATGGTCCGTTGTCGATCTTCAAGCAGAAGTTGGCGAATTTTCATCTTTTCCAGGCAGTTGACGGAAGTCCGAAATTAGGTTTATCATCAACCAACATGTCATCCTTTTTTAAATGAGAAAGCTACTCGTGCATTTGAGTTATTTCCAAAGCACCACCTTTGTTAACTGTTTGTTAACAAACGAGTTTTGTTCACTTAAATCTGTCCTCTTTAGAAAACGAAAAGAAAACAAGACAGTTGCGGCAAAAATTTTCAATATTTGCAGAAAATACTTTCTAGAGGGACGTCACAGGTAATATTGAACTCGCAAAGAGTTGCGGGACACGCTTCTAGCGGGAGAAACACGAACTACGAAAGTCCCGCTCAAGGTCGTGCTATTCCGTGAACGCTTTTGGGTACACTCCCTCACATTATATTCACAAAATACATTTCCTAATCTTACTTAATTAGATGGGACTATTCATTTTCAAAATTTTCAAACAATTCAAAACAAAATTTATTAAAATATTTGTTTTCGTAAGAGAAAGATAGGAACGGAGAATATTAATGAATGTATTTTACATTAATGTCACTTCATTCCAAGAAGAAATAAAGGCGATAAAAATATTTTAATCCCACATCGGTGATAAAAAAAATATAAGAAAATATTTTACCTAAATATTACTTGGTTGCACAAAGACAGTCTACTTTCTAATGTTATTTAAATTATCAACTCATTTCCAATAAAATGAAACGTGATGTACGCAGATTATTTTGGAAAAAGTAATGGTATAAAAATGACGGAATATTAAAGATTAGAATGATTAGTGAAGTTTGTCGTGAGTAGACAGTAATTGGCATACGACAATTAAAGAAATTAACCAATGGTGATCTCATATTTTCGAAAATGATTCCAGTTTGATGGCAGTTGAAGAACCCACTCAAGCCCCCAGTATCTTTGAGGGGCCGCGGTAGCCTAGTGGTCAAGGTCGTGGATAGCGGCTGGCGGTTTTCGTTCAGTCGCGGGTTCGATCCTTGGCCCCCAAAGACCCGCCGTGTAGCCGGGGCTGATGCACGTTAAATCTGTTCGGGGCTCAAAGTCCTCCCGTCTGTGTGGTGTGGATGTTAGGAGAGGGGGGTGCCAGCTCAGGTGTCGTCCTCGTCACTTGACCGTGGTTCAAAATTACGAGGTCCGTCGCCAATAGCCCTCGTGTTGCTTCTAGTGCGACGTTAATAAAAACTAAACTAAACTAAACTAAAACCAGTATCTTTGATTAAACTTGCTCGAATTTGTTTGCACTGGTTGGTGAGCAAGAAATGTAATATTCCTTCTAACTTTGAAACAGGAGCGTTCAGGGTTGATATCCTGAGAGAGGGGGGGGGGGGAGATCCTACATGTGTGTGTGTGTGTGCTCATTCATAATTGAAGAGTATTAATAAAATAATTTTTATTATTATGTCTTTTTCTTCGTTTGCTTTGGTAAATTTAGAGACTATTTAATTTCGAAATAATGACTACGGAAAAGAACGAATGGTAGACACTACAAAGGTAGGTAAATTGCTCACAGTTTCATAAAAATAATTATTTATAAAAGATGCGAAAATACTTCTCATCATAAAATATCTCTTCGTATTAATTCAGTAAAGTTTTGTGATCGTGCGTATTAATTCACAAAATATAATTTGTATGCATTTACTTTTGTGGCATTTTATTGTACGAAGAAATAAAGGTGATTTGAATAGTTTACTTTAATGCCATTTCGATGAGAAAAACAAAATTCAAGTGATAAAAATATTTTACTTTAATGCTGATTCGTTTCTTTAGGAAATAAAGGTGAAAAAAAGTAGAAAGAGGGTAAAAAGCTGCATTTTGTAAAATGCCGAAAATGGGTTAGTGTTCTTATTATTTAATTATTTATTAGCGTTGCACTTGGAAGTAACACAAGGGCTAATGGTGATGGATCTCGGAATTTTGAACCTCGGGCAAATGACGAGGATGACACCTGAGCTAACACCTCCCTCTCCAACACTCCTAACCTACACACCACAAAACTTGAGAACTTGGGATACTTACAATTTTAATTTGCATCAGTTCCGCTACACGGTGGGTTTGTAGTGGCTGCAGGGCTCGAACACACCAATCGACAGAAGCAATTCCGCCCACGATTTCGCGAACATGACCACTAGGCTACCGCGGCCGTATAAAATTCTGTCCGCACCATTTGCTTTCCAACGAAATAAAAGAATGAAAACTATAACAAACAAAACACATATTCATATATTTTGTCAATGATGCAGTAATAAATAAACAAAAATAAAATAAACCAGTAAGCCTTAATTTTAAAATGGCTGCATCTAAGATTCAATTTGAAAAACATATGGAAGACAAGTCAATTAATTAAGATTCCTTATTAATTAATATAATTGTCGTATTCGAAATATTTTGATGACAAATGCAAGCTTTCAACACACAATTGAAAACTGCGTTTTGGAAGTACACCCAACTCTTTTTCTTTACACAATTTTGAAATAACACGGTTCACCAAAATATTTTTTACTCGAATTTTTTGTTCCAACACGAACCCCCGCCCCCGCAATTTTTTTTAATTCTAATTTTGACAGGGTAATCAGAAGACGGTCAGTATATGACCACACATGTTTGAGTAACTTGTTCTACTTCATGGCTTGTTTACTTTGTATTCTGGAGTTACGGGGATTACCCGAATTTTATAATCACTTTTTTTCTTTATTTCGTTTTACTTCAACTTGAACACAGCATTTCGGCATGCATTCGAACTGGAAATCCATCACGTCACTGTTTCGATTATATTCATTCACTTAATTTAAAAAATTAATTGTTTTAACAACATGTTATTAACTTGAAATATATTTTTAGAATCACAATTTCTGTTATGTATGATATTTTTTACAAATTTCTATGCATTTTTTCATTTCAATAATTCAAGTCGATAATGACGAAGTCGAAGGTGAGGTTTAGCTATTAATGGCTGATTTAATTCGCTAGGGCTTGAAATTTATTCCAAGTATGGAACAACTTGGATAATGGAACAACTTTTCTTATGATTCTGACATGGAGCGTGCATTAAAATTTCAATGTAATCTTAAGTCTTGTGTAGCAGGATATCAAGAATTATATAAGCAACATGAGAAACAAAAAACAAACAAACAAACAAACAGGCGCTATTAATAGACTTTGTAATTACAAAAAAACTAACAGTGGTCGTTAATAACCAACGAAAGTCTTCATTTGAATCAAACCCGACAGTTGTGCTAACTGGTGATGGCATTTTTGCACCGGTTTCAAATAAACGTGCACGCTTGTTATCAAGTAGCGATGGATAGTTGTTATAAGTTTTATTCCTAATTTCAATTTCAATTTTTATGTTGTATGTACCTATAAATTAAATTTTCACTGTTGAGTAATTTTAATTTTTTTGTAGTAAAATTGAATTATTTTTGTTTCATAAATATGTAATATGGATTTCATTATTACTTTTTTTGCATGGGTTTTTGGGAAACTATTTAGTTTTTTCATCTTGCACGGTTTTTTAAAGTTGTGGAACATTTCCCCAAATGTTCCATATGTCGCATGTATTTTTTACACGAAATTTTTTTGCATGGTTTTCTAAGGAACATATCTACCGTATAAAAAAAAAAGTTGAGTGTATAGAATTTGGGGAGCACATAAGAAAATTTAATCTAAACTGAGATATGGTGCGAAAAAGTCTAACCAAGGAATGTATTGAAAAGTAAGTTTGAGAACCACAATTTAATATATATATAAAACTGTGGTTTTATATATATATAAAATATATATATAATATAGAAATATATATATATAAACTTTTCACATGTTTATAATTTCAAAATTTGCATGTATTACTCCCTGCATTGAATTATTGTGTAATATGTAGAAAATTTAATCCTTCATTAGTATAACTATTCACTGTTACCACTCTTTGCAATAAAATATCCGTAACACCATTAACCTCTATATAGTTATTAAAACTTTTTTTTGTATTTCACTTGGTGTGTGTGTGTGTGTGTTATCAAATTTTCGATCGTTTATTTAACCAACTTCCCATTAAGCTAGAGCTCTGAAACCTTGGGAATCGTTCTTACTTGCCTAACATTGCAATATTCAGACATTTGCGACTTTTAACAAATATATCTTTTAAATAATGCAGTTTAACCCTACCACTTGGAGCGATGTCAAAAATTTCTAAACTTGGCAATTTCTTTTCTTTTCTTTCCTTTTTTTTTTTTTTTGGTTGAACGTTAAGTCCACGAAGCGGACCGGAGTAGCCACATTTGGCAAAATACCGCCAAATAATTCCTGTCTCCAAGAGTGGTCGGACTAAACTGTATTCCAACCATTTAATTTACCGGATGAATTAATTTTAGTTAGTTTTAACGTTGTTATGTATTTCCCTTGGTGTCCATCTGTATGTATGTGTATCAGTGTGTCATCAAATTGTTTATTGTTAATTTAACCAACTTCCCATCAAGCTAGAGCTCTGAAACCTTGGGAATCGTTCTTACTTGCCTAACATTGCAATATTCAGACATTTGCGACTTTTAACAAATATATCTTTTAAATAATGCAGTTTAACCCAACCACTTGGAGCGATGTCAAAAATTTCCAAACTTGGCAATTTTTTTTTTTTTTTTTTTTTTTTTTTTTTTTTTGGTTGAACGTTAAGTCCACGAAGCGGACCGGAGTAGCCACATTTGGCAAAATACCGCCAAATAATTCCTGTCTCCAAGAGTGGTCGGACTAAACTGTAATTTATTCCAACCATTTAATTTACCGGATGAATTAATTTTAGTTAGTTTTAACGTTGTTATGTATTTCACTTGGTGTGTGTCTGTCTGTGTGTTTATCAGTGTGTCATCAAATTTTCTATCGTTAATTTAACCAACTTCCCATCAAGCTAGAGCTCTGAAATTTTGGAAACCGTTCTTACTTGCCTAACAATGCAATATTTAAATATTTGCACCCAGTTTTAACTAATATTTCAATAATTTTTTAATAAAATTTGCCACCATATAAAAACGTTGTTTTTAAAAACATTGGTTTCTTATTTCGAATTTTTTTAAAATTTCTTTGTTTTAATGTATGCTTATTTCTTACAATTTCAGCCTGAAAATGTGTAAGTATTGTTAGACATATATTTATTTTCTCCTCAAGGTATAGCAAAAATTAACCTCGTATTGCATTTAAAAAAATAAAGGAAAATTTTTTATTTACAAATTATTTAATTATAAGTTCCCTCTGTTACTTATTTTTAAATTAGCATTATTTTTAAATAATGACAAGCATTCGAAAATAATAACTAACTATTTTTTCGACATGTATATACTTATTTGTTCGTTGAATAATCTATGTACTTGCTTTTAAAAATTTATGTATTTATTTTTACGATGAATTGCATTTCTTACGAAATCCCTCAAAAGGAAAATTCAAGAGTTTTATTTATTAATATTTATATCATATTTTATATATTATTTATTTTTATTTGCTTATTTATATTTATAACTTATTTTATTTATATATTTATTTTATTTTATTTTACTTTTATTACCATTTATTTTTATTAAGTTATTCATTTTGATTCACTCATCCTTTATTTTCTCTGACTGGAAATTCTTGAATAAAAGAAAAAAAAAATCAATTCCATTTCTAGGAAAGATAAAAAGGAGTTAAAACATTTTTTTCCTCACTTCATTGATTTTTAGTCCTATTATTATTATTTTTCATTTTTTGATTTGATCGCAAAATAATTATAGTTATGTGCGTGTGTAAGAAAATTGTGTGATTTTTTTTTTTTTTTGGGGGGGGGGAGGGAGTAGACTATTATTTTTATTTCTCTTAAAACATCCCGACAAAACGTCCAACGTTCCAAAAGGCATTTTCTGATTCACACCGAAATTTTCATCACCAAATATGTTTATTCCTTATGCAAATATAATATCAGATAGATCACTTTTTAGTTTTTCATACAGTTTATATATTATGAAACTATATTAACAATATTTTGTATATCTTAAGAAACCATAAGAAAATTTTGGTTCATAAAAATAAAAAAAAAAGTTCTTCCTTACATTTTCTCTTATAAACAATCCAAGAATGAAAGTAAATTAAAAAGAATGTGGCAGTAAAAGTCTAATGGTCTTAACATCTAGTACGCGGCTTACGATGTTCTAGATCAACTTTTTTTTTCCACTTAAGATCCTTCCTGTAGAGGAGTTGCTGGATGTGACATCTGTCAGGACACAATGTCTTCTCGTTGATGCGCGTACCGTAGATGTGGAGGGGTGCCAGTTCAGATGTCGACCTTGTCATCTGAACGAGGTTCAAAATTTCGAGACGAATGCGGCTATATACCACCAACGGGACCGAAAGCGTGGCCGAATGGCAAAAGAAATCAGATTATCAGAGAAACATATTTGTATACACTAAGACGTCATAAAACTATAATTTCAATTTACAATAATGGTACAGCACTTATGTTAACACACTACGAAACAAAATATAATATTAAATCACAAACAATGGCGTAGGGTAGATTTATGCCACCCTGTGGGAATCCTAAATTTGCCAACCTCCTATAAAAATATAAAAAAATAATAATATCACGAATACATTACTCTTAAAATTAAATTACTTATAGTTTAATACGTTAAAACGAATAAATAACGTTCTGTGTGGGATAAAACTGCAATGTCATTGAAAGGTTTAAACAAAACAAATATTTATCTTCACACTCCTATATATATTCCACGAACATAACATATAAAAACATATATCGTACTAAACATATAAAAACTTGACTTTTCAGAAACTAAAAAGAGAAATTAGGTACACGGAAAACTTTATCAAAGAATAAAATAAACAATATCAACGTCGCACCAGTCTTCTAAATAACGAAAAAGTTGAAAAAGTCAAACGTCACCTGATCACCATCCCGTCTGTTTTTCGAGGATAATAAGACACAATAATTCAAAAATTGCGTTTGTTGAGTGGCAACAGTGGATTGCGTCCATTTCGAAACTCAAAAAGTGAAATTTATTATTTTTTATTTTGAATAAAATATTTGACAAGTTTTATTTAACTTCGCATAAATGTAAGTATCTTAGTTTAGATAAAATTATTCAACTCCATTTTAAACCACTTCCATTGTCCAATGACCTTGAAATTCTACATTAAACACATACGTAGTTCTGACGATAAAACAATTATTTGTTTTAATGACCATAGCCAAATGCTGCAGACAGGATTAGTCAGATTGGCCGTTCCCTGACGCCCCTACATTTGTGCGTTCGGGGCCATGGTCTCTTCTGCTTTCCCCCGAAGCTACGCCACTGATCATAATTGATATAGAACAGTCCACTGTAGTAAAAACACTACTGCATTATACTAAGAGATACTTGAAAAAGATAAAGTAATGTACATAACCTATTGCAGTACCACATTGTACTTTTTTGTGTGTGTACACGCTAAAATGATGTAATACTTTAGTACTGTGATGATAGACTAAAAATTCGACGTTTTTGCTTAGGTGATGAGACAACGACAAAAGCGAACAAAGCCAAATACGTAAGCAATTACCACGATAAGAGTACTGTGGGAGGACTATGTGGGTAGACGGTCCATCCGAGTTCGGGTTTGTAGGGTCCTACTGTATCGGAAAAATAAAAAGTTTTAAATTTTTTTATATATAATTTAAGCCACACAGCGGTCCAATAAGAACTAAGGTTACCAATAAAAGTCTAATAATAAATGCTATCTTCGTCTGGTATTAAAGAGAAGGATTGAAAGTCGAAAAAAAAAATTTAAAAAAATATATAAAATGCTCCAATAATTATTGATTAATTGAATTATGAAAAATACGCAGCAACAAATGCTATTATACCTATGCTCTAATAATAATACAAGATTTCTGTATTTTTGAAAGCGCGAGACTTAATTTATGCACGGAGAAAAAATGAACTGATGCCAGAAAAATTTAAAAATACGGTAAAACGCGGTAGTTTTAGTATTTTGATTGATTATTTATAAACTGCGCAGTTGTGGAAGCAACCTAAAACGCTACTGGCGACGGACCTTTTAAGTGTGAACATGGTCAAGTGACACGGATGACATCTGATTTGACCTGCTACCCTCCAAATTTCCACACCATGGCAACGTGAAATGTTGCGGGCTCAAATTTTGATGCTACTAAAGACCCTCACATTAGAATGGTATGGATATTAGAGGTGCTAGTTCAAATGTCATCTTTGTACACTTTATCAGGGTTCAAAATAATAAGGCGCATAATAAGGCATAAAGCATAAAATAATAATTTGACGTTAATAAACAATAATTATATGGCAAAGTGAGAACTAAGCACTGATATATTAACGTGTACCATCGTGGCCACGGTAGCCTAGTGGATATGGCAGCGAACTTGTGGACTGTGATTTTCGTTGAGCCTCGATTTCTTCCGTTGGCGTGATGTGGAAGTTAGAAGGGGGTGCCAGCTCAGGTGTTGTCCTCGACCGGAATTCAAAATTACAAGGCTCGACGCCTTTAGTCCGTGTTGCTCCTAGTGCGATATCAATAAAAACAAACAAATGAGCACCATCCCTGCTACACGTGTCATTAGTGGATTCAAGACTCGACCCCACGACTGGACTGAAAAATCGCGAACCACGAGCTCGCGATCACTTAGCTATCACAGCTGTTCTCAGTACTCAAAGAGGAAGTCAGAATATGACTTTGTGACGTGGTAGCCTAGTTGTCATGGTCATGGGCTCGCGAACGGCGGTTTTCGTCGAGTCGTGGTTTTGAGTCTTGATGGCACAAAAGAACCACAGTGTTGCAGGGGCTGGTGCACGTTAAATATTTCGAGAAAGAAAAATTCTTCCGTTGGTGTAGAGTGGAAGTTAGGAAAGGAAAGTGCTGGCTCAGGAGTCGTCCTCGTCACTTGACCGATGTTCGAAATTACGAGGGCCATTGTCAATAGCCCTCATATAGCTTCTAGAGAGGGACGTTAATAAAACCAATCGATCACCAAAGTCGGGAATAAATTTCCAGATTTAAATAATTCCAGATGAAAACCAACGTTTTTATATGGTGGCAAAGTTTATTAAAAAAAACTAATGAAATATTAGTTAAAACTTGTCACAAATGTCTAAATATTGCATTGTTAGGCGAGTAAGAATGATTCCCAAAGTTTCAGAGCTCTAGCTCGATGAGAAGTTACTTAAATTAACGATGGAAAATTTTATGACACACTGATACGCACACAGACAGATACACACCAAGTGAAATATATAAAAACGTTAAAACTAACTAAAATTAATTAAATCATCCGGTAAATTAAATGGTTGGAATGCAGTTTAACTCAACCACCCTTGTCGACAAGAATTATTTGCCGGTATTTTGCCAAATGTTTCTACCCTGGTCCATTTTAAGAACTTAACGTTCAGCCAAAAAAAAAAAAAAACCTGCCAAGTTTGGTGTCAATTTTTGGAATCGCGCCAAGTGATTGGGCTAAACTGCATTGTTAAAGAAAATATTACTTTTAACTGGTCGCAAATGTCTAAATATTGCATTGTTAGGCGTGTAAGAACGATTCTCAAATTTTCAGAGCTCTAGCTTGATGGAAAATTGGTTAAATTAACGATCGAAAATTTGATGACACACCAAGTAAAATACACAAAAACGTTGTAAAAAAGTTCCAATTGTAGTGTTTATTTCTGTGTTTATAACGCATGCATCCAGAGATAATGGCCTTTGCTAGCCTACATTCCTCATCAATCAATCAATTAACGCATGCATCCGTTTATCCTATTGTGTCCTTCGAAACATTCTATGAATATGTATTTTTATTTTATTTTGATTAGAATCTGTAAAGAACCAACAAATGGTTAATGTAAATTGAAATCATTGCTATTAAAAATATGATAGTTTCTATTTCCTGCTGAAATCAAACATGTTATTAATATCAGTGCATTTTTTAATGAAAAAATAGTTTCCGAATTTGGATTCTAGACATTAGGTTTATTCCTTAACAAGTATCATGTAAAAAATTATGTTAACGTTATCGTGGGTGTAATTTCCGCCCCAGTAAATGAATTTTATTGTATAAATTTAATAAAGACATGTATATATGATAAGAATTACATGGAAATTATAACATTTATTTTTTATAGTTATTACAAATAAT
This sequence comes from Nephila pilipes, assembly GCA_019974015.1. Taxonomy (NCBI): domain Eukaryota; kingdom Metazoa; phylum Arthropoda; class Arachnida; order Araneae; family Nephilidae; genus Nephila; species Nephila pilipes. Next base: position 62,448 of record BMAW01056318.1, read on the forward strand.
AATGTGATGTTCTTTACAAATGAAGATAGTACATATATTGTACATCTCTTAGTATATTTTCTATCAACTTTTCTTGTATACATACAACATCTTCCTTGCTTAGATGTGAATGGTGATGTCGGCATTGTTTCCTTAATCTTTTCGTCAAAAATTTCTAATATTATTTTCCTCAAGTTATGAGGTAAATATGGTATTTTTAATCCTTCTTTTATTTATCTTTCTTTCTACAAATTGGTATTTGCTGAGGAAGTTCATCTTCATTTAAACTGAAAATTATTACACGAACTCTTACGATTACTAGAGCGGATGATAAGCATTTCTTTATCACTTTAAAGCATTTTCTCTAGTATCATTATCAATTCAGTCTACATAATCGTTCTCCACATCATCGTCATCTACATTTTTTCTTCATTAACGCTTACACTACCCTCATAATCGCTAAAATCATCCGCTTGTAGTATAATTTTTTCCCATTTCATCTGGTTTTTTTTTTTTTTTTTTTTTTTTTTTTGGAGGGGGGATCATTAAATTGAGCGTATTTAAGCTAAATGTAATAACAATTAAAGCAAACGATAAATTATTAAATTGAATATTATATCAGCTACATTTAATTAAATATAAAGCAAACGATAAAACTACCTTCCCGTAAATAAAATAAAGTAAATTGAATAAAAACACTTCTTAAATAATTATTTTCTCACTTCTCAGCTTATAAATGTCTTATAATCAGCTTATTATTGTCAGCTTATAATTATAACTACGGTACTTAACAGCGAAATAAATCATTAAAAAGTTACTTTAAAAAAAACCACACACACACTTACGATATTATGGTTGGAATATCACCCTAAATAATTTTTTTTTGTTGTGCAGGTAACGAAAGTGCATGGGTAAAGTGAACTTTTTTATGATAGCAGTATCCTTACTGGCTCTATTAATGATTACAGGAAAAACGAGTATTATCAGTAATTCGATTTTTTTAACAATATTATAAAAACAATTTACGGGGGTAATTTTTCACCCATGATATCTTTTGATTGTTTACCCTGGCTTACGCCCTACTTTGGTTAAACCAGTTAATATAAGGTAAAAGAAGCTTTTAAAAAATTATTTTTAAAAGCTAAAATAACAATAATAATAATACAAGCTCTATGCAAAGTTTTGCAAAGAACAGATTTAGCCACCCAAGGTGCGCTATTTTATAATTATTATTAAATTACTCAATTAAATATAAGAATTATATCAAATGAGGAAATACCGAGAAATGGACAATAATAAACTTTTCCGGTATTAAAATTAAAGGAAAAGATAAATTATTAAAATGAATATATTTAAGCTACATGCAATTAAAATTGAAGCAAACGATAAATTATTAAATAGAATATTATATCAGCTACATGTGATTAAGATTAAAACAAACGATACATTTTTAAACTGAATATATAAGCTGAATGCAATTAAGATTAAAACAAACGATAAATTGTTAAACTGAATATATTTAAACTAAATGCAATTAAAATTGGAGCAAATGATAGGAAATTGAAAAGTGATCTGGTACGCTAACTTATAGCCTACCTAAAACAATAACCCCATAGGTGGCTAAGAAGCAAATAATAATAATAATAATAATTATATTCCAGCCGAATGTTGCAGAAGTTTATCGTTTTAAGTTTTACCGCATTGGTATCTAAAAAAAACAAACTATTCTATGTTTATATTATTTCTACTTTAAGAAAGGCATTCTCAGAAACATGTAGCTTACTTCTTTAAAGCCTTGGAAGATGAAATGTGTTCAGACACCATGAAAATCTCCCTCCCCTTCGATTTATCAACATTAGCACACACACACAGTCACAAGTCCTCCAATAATTCACCGCCGCCTGAACAGTCCATTTACGGTGGACCCCTGACCGCGCGAGCGATTTGTATACATAATTTCGCTTTTGTCCACTGACCTACACAAACGGAGGAGGAGGTAATTCAGAACCGGTGACTCCATATTTCGCTTCGTGAGGGGACTGATTTTTACTGGTCAAAGCGAGGTACTTGGCGCTTTAAGTTTGCTTATTCGATGAAGAACAAAAAGAATGGAAGCAAAATAAATAAAAAATGCTGCATTTCAACTAATTGCAAATTATTCTTCATAAAATTTGAAGATGTATTTTCTTAACTGAATTTATATTTTAACGAAGTATTTAATTGCTGTAATAATTCAATTGTGGAATTAAGAAATGAGCAATCAGCTGCAAAAACGTAACACTTTCGATTTATAAACAATTTAAAGGTTTCATATGAGTAGTTATAAAAGGCAAGAAAGACAAAGTAAAGAGCGAGATATATATATATATATATATATATATATATATATATATATATATAAGATATCCAGAATTTTCTAGTTGTTCTATAAATTAAAAAAATCAACTAAAATTAATTTGTATTGAAAATGTATGTGAATTATTGCCTTTTATGATGTCTAATTTCTATTCTCATGCTATTGTTCTAAGGAGACATACCCTGGAGTGCAAAGAAACCCCTTCACCCTCCCCAAGGTTTTTTTCTGGAAATTGAAATAATTCAGAATAATTCTTTTCTTATACTATTGGATATTTTCTAGATATTTAAAAAAAAAGGGGGGGGGGGAGCTTTTTTTTCTTTTCATGCTGAAAATTTCTTATCAGTAAGAGGGGGGGGGGAATGATTCCATCTAAACCAATTTTTGAGAAAAGAACAAAAAAGTCTTTGCTCTCTTCGAAATGTTTCTCTGGGTCAGTGTTTGAAGACGAAGAGAAGAGAGTGCATTGTGCTGTGTAGAAGATAATATAGAGCATGCATCCCTATTTGTAACTTGATAAAAAATTATATTAACCCTTGAACATTTTTAAATGGGAGAAATAAGAATGATGTAGCGTATTCTTTAGTTTTTGCAGAGTGGTAATTCAAAATTAAATTGCTTCTTGCCGATAAGCACCCCCCCCCCCCCAGAAAAATTTATTTTCTGGGTAAGAGAGTAAGTGTATTTGCAGTTAGAAAATCATGCTTCATTTATTACCAAATGAAAAAGTCTATTGCAGAAATTCATAACCCTTAAAATCATGTTCAGAGGCAAGATCAAGAGGCTATTTATGTATAATCAATCAATAGTTATATAAACCTGGATGATACAACATTGACTAGTGCTCAAAGCACATTGTCAGTAAAGACTATTTTGAGGAGTAGTCTAGGCTACTGCCTGCTAATGTCAACTGGCCTTGTATAAGATTTAAAAAAAATGTTCCAGCATTAATAACACGTTCTGGCTTCACTATTCTATTTAATTATGTTTCTCATTTCTGTTTGAATCAGTATATTTGTATCCTGTATAAAATGCTTATGTTTCGTCTGCTAAATAAATATTTAACTTTTAAAGTTAAAAAAAATGGCGTATTTATTAAATATTTTTTAAAATTTATGGGCGCAATATGATGCATGTATATCCGTGTTCGGAGCTAAGGTCCTACTCTTCGACCCAAAGCGAAAGGAGCATTAAAAATAAAATAAGAGCCAAACGATTCCGACCTGCAAATTGCAGACGATATTTCCACCCTGAGCCCCTTCGGAGGAGCAAGCGGGCGGTGTGTACAGGAAAACATTTACTCACTACTGTCCCGCTCAGACCACCCGTGCGCTGCGAGACCACCCAAGTGGTCGGTCATCCTCATGGCACGTGCGCCTGCGCAACAGGTCTATGTATTCCACCTTCTCCCCCTGACATTCCTTCTTCGGCAAGGGTTGAGAGGGGCCGTTTGTTCCTTTTGTTTTTTGGAAGGGGTCTCTTAATGGAGTTGTATCGATTGCAGACCCCCCACACCGACCTTTTAATTTATGTCCCTGGATGGTACAGAGGGAGATTACGTGGACCTTCGTGGGTAGAGTGTTAGTGGAGCAGCATTTAGCAGGATTACAGAGGAGGATCCGGCTTGCAAATGCGGGTGGAGGTTCCAGATTTTAAGGACATTGAATTGTGTTAGAAAATTCACAAAGGGTTGAATAATATTCACTTCGCTGAGAGAGAGAGAAAAATGGTGTAAACTATGATGAAGTTCAGTAATTTTTAACATTTTGAGAATACAGCAAATTCTCGTTAAGTCTGATTAATTGAGATCAGAACCTGTTCAAAACATCGAAAATCCGGATTAGGTGGAGAATGGGGGAAGGAAATGAAAGAAAATTAAATACTTACAGAAAATCGTCTTCATATTGAATAAATGGTATATGAATAATAATAACAGAGGATAAAGAGGTGTACTTTGTGAACAAAAGAAATGAGCTTAAAACTGCTTTATTGCAATTTCCATTTAGATAATGTAGCACCGTAGGCTATTTGTGACTGGTGACAAAAGGTGTAAACAAAGTTTTCTTGACTTTACATAGAAAATTTGTTAAGGTATGTGCTTCCTTCGGGGGACTTTTTCTTTAAAAAAAAAAAAAAAGATTTTTGTTTTTGTGAAACACTTATGTTTTTAGTTGCAATGGTCTATAAAATGGTAAATTTCAAAAGTCATTTTCATGAACCTCTTTTTTATTTTTCAAGTTTTGGCCATATTTGATTAAAATTTAGTAAAAATTGACATTTGCGCTAAAGTTCATATAACAAATTCTAATGAATATATTTCACATTTTTTTTCAACAATATACTTAATATGCAAATATATCTGTGTTGTAAAGCAAAAAAAATGCTACTATCTCTTAAACTTACCAAGTTTAACCAAAAATTATAAGCACAACATGATTTAAAAAAAAAAAAAAAAAAAAAAAAATCACTTTTTTAAAACAAAAATAGATCTAAAATAAATAGTTATATGCTTAAAAGCTATGTTTGAAATTCACAACATACCTAGAGATATATAGAACATTGTGGTAAGATTTCATGAATATATGAAATACTTTTTAAGAATGAGATTTTTCGGAATAAAAATTTTTTTAAATCGCAGTTTTCGAGAAAATGCAAATCTATAAATCAAAATTAAGAGAAGAAATAGCTGTCAGATACACCCACTACTATAATAAATAAGGGAATAAAACAAAATTCTACATTTAAAAAGTAAATTGTACATTCAAATCGTTTAAAAATGAAGAAATAACTGTTTAAATTTATTGTTTATATTTCTATGGCTTAATTTCGGTCTTGAAAAATTCCACTTCCAGTCGCTTTAAATTGAACTTCCGGTTTAAAATCTGGGCTACAACTTTGTTTCTAGCCACCCTAGAAACAAATGTAAACCATTTTTAATCGTAAATATAAGGGCTTTAATAAAAAAGTAATAAAGAAACTATCGTAAATTTTCACTCAACTTGCAAATCGAATATCTCCAAAAATTTTAAGTCAAAGAATACAATAGACCTACTAATATAACTAATAAAGTAAAGTATAAAAAAATAAAAAGCATGAAAGTTGAAAGTTGTCTCTTAAAAGGCAGTAACCGGTAGATCACTGCAAAATATATGGCCAATTAAAAAATTTTGCATTGTTTCGATCGTGTTTATTATTCTCTTACGGCAGATTGTTTTTTTAATAGAGTGTATTGAATTATTTCTGTTTAATTTTGTACCGTAATTTAGTGAGTAAAATTTTTTTGTTGGCACACAAAATAATAATAGTAACATTAATGAGTTGAATGTTATGTAACTATAAATATCTGTAGAATATTTTAATTTATTAACATGTGCTAATATGCTGTTTTGAGAAAATGGCGTCAACCAAAATGCTCAGGCATGAAATAAAGGAATACGTGGTGTTAGGTTAAAAGATTGACATTGTATAATAACATTATGATTATAATAATCAATTTCAGATTGCTTAAGAGTTATATTTATATTACAAAAAAATTTGTTTAGTTAAATATTTTATCGTCTGCTTTTATTTTCATATCAGTAGTGAATATTATTGTCTACTTTAATTGTTGATCGTTTGCTCTTTACTTAACATTTAATTTTATAACTGATTGTATGGTAGAATCGCCTGTTTTTATTCTTTTTGTTTTTGACACTGATAACCCTGTTGTATTTTAACATGTTATGCTTGAGAAAATAGAAATAAATTGCGAATTTGAAGAAATTATTTTTTTTCTTGAAAGTAATTATACTTCTGTATAGCCTTGGAAGTACGCTTACTTCACGCTAATTAATATTCATTTTGATTAATTCTACATTTTCGAGAACTTAACAGAGAAAAAAAATCGATAGCACATGTTAAAGTGAAATTAGCAAAACCGAGTTCAATTTTTTTCCCTATTAATTATTTTTTTTAATGAAGTCATCAATTTTTTCATGCATTTAATATATTCTTTCGCTCTTTTCATATTCTCAAATACAAAATTAATTTTAATTTGTAAAATTAAAAATGGCAAATTCATTAAACATTTTCAATTATTAGGAGCGCAATATAATAATTATGAGTAAATGTATTTTAATCTAATGAACATATATTAATATGTTCAATAGTGGTTCGGACTCTTTAAATAATTCGAGATAAAAACCATTGTTTTAAAAAACAGTGTTTTTATAAAATGGCAAAGTATATTGATTATTATATATTAAATTCAAAACAAAAACGTGATAAACACATAAAAAAATAATTATAATTTCAATTTAATTAATTTCAATTAAGAAAATTAATTATAATTTCAATTTAATCAATCATTTATCGAATATTTTTTACTGAAATATTTTACAACACATACAAGCCTTTCCTTCTTAGTTTCCAAATATTTTTGGATTACCAGATCTAACCGCGGGGAGGTAAGGTGAGGTGAGACTAATTTGAGTATGATTGGCTAAGTGTAGATAAATCTACATGTATTACGCGTCATATTCTTCTAGACCCAAAAACGTCGACAAAACACAAATGAACTTTATTATTTTTTAAGGAACATGAAAACATTGCACAAAAATAAGAATAAATTTTTTTAAGAAAATTCTGAAATTATTTTACCAGACAAATATTTATTATATAATGCCTTATTAATATTTTCATAATATTTTTCTCATACTTAAGGGATATTAGCCTATATTACACCACATCCTTCATCAATCTATCTCATAATTAAGCAATGGATACAATAAATTCTTTTTCAGATTGAGTTATTTTTAGCGATTTGCGTAGACTAAAAAATTACGAATGGATCAAATAAAAGTTATGCATCTAATAATTTTTACTAATTCATGATTTCTAGTCGACATGCCAATCATTTAAATTCTACTTTCTTAGTACTTCTAAAATGCTGTACATCAAATTCTAGAAAACATAATTTTTAACATTAAAATTTACTTAAAAATAGACATTTGTGAGCGCATTAAAAAGTTCATACTATAAAATCAAAATATGCATTTGAAAGTTTGTAAGTCATTCTATTAAAAATGGGGACCAGAATTAAGAAAAAATTATTGTGATATGATACGACGCCAAATATTGGAATCGTTCTTTCTTGCGAATGATTACAGACTAAAAGACAGCAACCCTTACTATCTCCCCTTTGTGAGTAGAAAATTTTTACGATACCTCATGTGGCGTATGTGGAATTCCCGGTGTTCTCAGAAGGGGAAAGAAATTTTTTCCTGAATCCTAAAAGCGCAGAGTAGAAGGGATATTTTGACTTATTAAAATTATTGAAATATTAGTTAAAACTTGTCGCAAATATCTAAATATTGCATTGTTAGGCGAGTAAGAACGATTCCCAAAATTTCAGAGTTCTAGCTTGATGGGGAGTTGGTTAAATTAACGATCGAAACTTTGATGACACACATACTCACATACCAAGTGAAATTCAGAAAAACGTTGTACAAAATGCGTAGACAGTCTTAAAGCATTGTTTGTGTTACATCATCTTCCATTCGAATTTTCAAGATTTAAGCACATCTAGATAAAACTTTCTCCTTTTTAATTCGACTTAATGTTTTTTTTCCCCATAATTTTAGACAAATGCGAGAAATGATAAAACTTTTGTTCAATATCCATAGCTAATTCCTATAAATATTAATTTATTTTTCTTAAACATATTATAACACCACAGTGTCAAACTTAAAAAAAAAAAAAAAGAATTATTAGTTCTAATCCTTTCATACATAAAATCTGTTGTTAAATTTGGTTCTACAACACTAAACCACCAAATAATCAATCTTCAAACTTTTCTTCACATCAGTTCTGTTCTTCAGCGTTTTGCCTTACTGACTTAACATATTTTTAGAAGTCCGCTTTTATAACAGACTTTTTTTTTAACCAAGGAAGATAATTTGAGACATTTCCGAAAGGGAATTTCATAAGTGATTATGGAAAGCTGAAATGAATTGAATTGTCAAAGAACTTTAATAATCAACTAAACAAAAATAGATCTGCGCATCGATTTTATTTAAAAGTAACATTGATGGTGGATTAGAAATAAATGGATTTGCCTGAAGGTAATCATTAAAAAATTTCTTTAAGAAAATTACTATTGTTTTGGTAATCAGTTTAAAAAATACATATGACTCTTTACATCAGCTTCCACATTTTAACATCTTTGTATCTACTCCAAATTGAATAATTGGTAATGATCACGCAATTCGGTGGCAACTGCAAGGACACTATAATTCAGAGGCAAACTTCATGATATTGTCAACATTTAAACTGATATGCAAGTTCGAGTCTTCAACGAAAATCTGTCTCTAAGAATAAGAGTGGCTTCTCTTCTTTAAACAGAACTGATACTCAATATTTTCAAGTGGTATGGTGATTAGGAGAATAAAGTACCAGGTCAGGTTCAGGTTCTTCTAACTTAATGATGACTCAGCATTACTAGGTCTAGTCTCCAATAATCCAAGTATGGCACCCAGAGCTAGAGGTGTTGATTCTAACCGAATCGAACAAACTTCAATGATTATCAAAAGACTTAAGTCTTCAAAATAATAAACGTCGGAATGAATATTGAAGATATTAATTATTATTAGTAGTATCTCAGTATTTATTATTATTAACTTGCACTAACGTGTTGCTGTTTTTAGAAAATGGTGTCCACAGAAATGCATGGGTATAAGAAAGGATGCATGGTGTTTGGTTCAAAAGATTGACTTTATAATACATTGTGATTATAATTATATTCAGTTTGCTAAACGTACATTAACATTGCTAAGATAGGTTTAATTTCATATTTTACTGTTTGTTTTTATTTTAATATCCGAACAGAATATTAATACCCACTGTAATATTCTGTTCGTCTGTTTTTAATCTTTTTGTTGGAAATTCTGGCAGCGTTTTTGTACTTATGAACGTTTTGCTTGTGAAAATAAAGATGCATTAGGAATTTAAAGAAGGTGTTTCTTTTTCTTGATAGTAATTGCTTATGTGCAGCCTGGTGCTCGGAAGTAAGCTTAATTTACGCTAATTAATACTCATTTTGAATAATTCTTCTTTTTCAAGAACTTGAATAGCAAAAAAAAAAGAGAGAGAAAATGAAAACGCAAGTTAAAATAAAATTTGCAAAGCCAATTTCAGTTTTTGTAATCTTTATTAGTTTTTATTATTATTAGAAGTAGTAACAAAATAAATTACTATTAGTTATTAATATTAGTAATAGTAACATAATATTTATTATTATTAGTAGTAGTAGTAGTATTCATTGTTATTAATTATTAGTAATATTTATTATTATTAAGTATGTATATTAATCTATACAAATTAGTATTAACTACTATTAACGATAATTATTAACTATACAATTACTATTAATTATTGTTATTTATAAATAATAAATATTAATTATTTTTACTAATTATTAATTATTTTTATCCCTTATTAAGTACTTTTAATTTTTATTTATAATTTTTCTTATTAATTACTTTTATTCATTTTAAGTTCTACTAATAATTTAAATTTATTATCAATTATTATTATTTAATGTAACTTAATAATAAATTTTTAATTAATAAATACATAGTATTATTGAATTATTATTGAGTGTGTATCAGTGTTTATTATAAATATTTATTATTATTTTATCTACTGCTAAAATTATGATAATAGTTATAAATAATGGAATAATAAATAAATTAGTTATTGAGGGAGATCACGGTAATTCTCAGTCTCTTCGTGAAACTTTGGAAATTAATGTCCCTGTCAGACTACATAGTAAAAGACTCGTGAATTTCAGTCGTATTCATGATATCTAAAATTGGGGGAGGGGGTTAGATACATTAAATGATCAATAGATTTTGCATTTGATATTAGATAACCATTCCTTTGCATTTCGTAACAATTAAAGGATGTTTAGACAAACACGGTTAAACTATATTAATAGACAAAATATTAAAATAATCTTTTCATCAAAGCATTTATTGAAAGAATTTCTTTCATTCATATAGTTTATGTTTAATTTGCCTTATTTCATTGTTAAATTGGATTGATAAATATCTTTATTTAAGTGAGAAAAAAAGCATATGTATTGTTTTGAATAAAGTTTGAGAACTAAATGCGATAAATGAGTATACGCGCAAAAACAAGGAGAACTTTAATTAACAGTGGGTATTTTCTGCCAGAAAAATTGTTCCAAACTTAGATCGTTCTTTAAATTAAGCAAAGAACAGATTAACAGAGTGTAACTTTACTTTCAACTCCATCTCAAGAGTGTAAAAATACTTGACTTTTCGATTGCCTATTGACAATTCCCCCTCGCGAAAGAAGGGTTTCTTTTATTGTTGTTAAGTTTTTTTTTCCTAGGGATTCTTTACCCGTCTTTCTCTTGTATAAATTTTCATCCGAAGAGTAGAAAAATCGGTAAATGAATATCTACGTTTTCCGTTAACTTTTTTTTTCTCATTAAAGAAAAATTACATATTTATTGATTTTTCCTAAACTGTTTAAAAATGATTACAAAATATTTGTTTCTTAACAAAACAAGGCTTATTTGCCTGTTTTTTGATCGATTTTTGTCCAATTCAATGGTTTTACTCAAGGCTTCCATCTACCGGCCATTTTGATTTCGAAAACGTAATGTTAATCCTACAGAATTTCTATTATAGTCCTGAAATATATACTATTTTATCTATTTGAACACAATGAAGTGCATCTGAAATGACGGTTTCAGCGGAATTACAATTTTTCCTCCGCTTTTTTAAAATATTTTTACCCCTGTTTTAATTATTCTTTTGCAAATTTTCCGATCCATAATATTCTATTATATTTTCAAAAATCGGAGGGAAAATGTAATTCTGCAGAAACGTTCGTTGTTTTTTGCTCTTTCAGATGAACTTGATTGCATTCAAATAGATCAAATAGTAAAGATGTGAGAATTAAAGTCAAAATTCCCCATAGGATAAACAATACGTCCACGGAATCAAACGACGGGTAGACGAGAGCCTTAATATTGCCAATTCGCTTCGTAATTTTGAACCTCAGTCAGATACAAGGTTAACATTTGAATTAGCACCGTACTCTTTACATCGAAGCGACGCCGATGTAGGGATTTGAATCCTGTCAATTTAATTCCCGTCCATTTACACGACGGTTTCCGGAAATAACAGATCCAAACACGTTATCCTTCACTTACATTACCAACCAGACTAATATGGCTCCTTGTCACAATTAAAATCTTGTAACATTGAAACTTTTTCTGTGTAAAAAATATTTCGAGTGTTTGGCACCAATTTTTTTTTTACATTAAAGAAGAGAATTATTGGTCAGTAGCAACAAAACAATATTTCCAAAGTCTTTGAATTTATATATATATATATATGATTTTCCTACTAACATGTCATATTCTACGATTTATGCATGTGTCCGTAAAGGGAGGGGAGAAAAGAAATCTTTTCAAATTCTAATTTTTCAGGCATTTCCTTATATTAGTTCGAAGAACGAATATATATCCAACTGTTTTTGTGCTCTGACCTGTGATAAATAATTTCTTTACACCAGAAATTAATAAATGTTATGAAAGTACTGTCGAATTCGAAATTTTGGATGATTCGAATTTTTTGTTGGGTCCCTTGAATTCTGACCTGAAACAATGGGGGAAAAATTCGAATTATCCAACTGTGGATAAATTTAATTTATTTTGGATGTTTCGAAATTTTTCGTGTGATTTCTCATAGATTTTTACGATAAATTGGTTTTATTAACGTCGCACTAGAAGCAACACGGGGCTATTGGTGACGGACCTCGTAATTTTGAACCTCGGTCGAGTGACGAGGATGGCACCTGAGTTTTCACATCCCTCTCCGAATTTTCCCATCACGACAAAGGAAAGACTTTGAGCCTCGACAATTTTAACGTGCATCATCCCGGCTACTGAATCTTTAGTGGCATCAAGGCTCAAACCCATGACTTCACGAAAACCGCCGGCCGTAAGTCTGCAATCATGACCACTAGACTACCAAGGCCACTGTAATTTAATAATAATTTACCGTTTAATAATTTACCGTTTCCTTTAATTTATTACCTTTATCTTAAAATATATTCAGTTTAATAGTTTACCGTTTCCTTTAATTTAATTATATATAGTTGAAAATATATTCATTTCAGTAATTTATCGTTTGTTTTAATTTTAATGACATGTAGCTTATATTATATTAAATTTTATATAATTTTAATTACATTTAACTTAAAATATATTCAGTTTAACGATTTATCGTTTGTTTAATTTTAAATACATGTGGCTTGTATTATTGTCCATTTCAATACTTTATCGTTTACTTTGATTCTAATATTTAATTGAGTAATTTAATAATTGTTTTTAAGAAGCTAGCACCTTGGGTGGCTAAATCTGTTCTTTGCAAAACTTTGTATGGAACAATTTTTATAGCTTCTTTTTTCTATTGATTCTGAATTCCGATTAATTCGCAGAGGATTTTTATTATTGCTCTTGTTCCTTAATTTTGGCTACGTAACATTTCATACACAAATAGATTCCTCAGTGAAAAACAAAAATATAATAAAAGTATAGTTTTGATAACTTTCAACTTATTTTTCATTTGTAAAAAAATTCAACATTATTATTTGTACTCTAGCCTTTCTCTTTATTATTATTGTATATTTTTTCAATGATGCTATTTTTCTATAATTCTATTTTTAGGAGTTTCTTTTTTTTTTTTTTTTTTTTTTTTTTTATCTTAATGTAAGCCTGAAACGTGACAAAAAGTATGATATAATGAGGGAAACGAGTGCAAAATAAAATAAGAATTCATTAAAATATTCGTATTAAATTCTGATTCATTTGCCGAACCCCCGTGTCGACGCTGGCATCGGTATGTTATAAAGAACCAAGCTTATTTTAAGAGGAACAATAGTTTATTAAATGATGAAATTAAAAAAAAAAAAATTGAAGGACACTTATTTCTATGTGCTTAAAATTATATATTTTACATGCTAATCTGCTCTGTAGGTGGCGCTGCTGTAGCATAGCGGGACAATTCCAACAATAATATGTTATACTAGTAGAGTTTCCTTTAATTTTAGACCACATAAGAATTCTCATATCACTAAGATAGTTGCTATCAATTTTCATATCATTAAGATAGTTGTTATCCACTAATTTAAGCTAGTAATACTGTTTCAAAGTATATATATGTGGCGCTCGAGAAACGGCAGCGCAGATTCGAACCCTGGACCAAGGGGTCCGAAATTGACGGGCCTACCAATCAAGCCGAAGAGATAGTTTCAGTAACTTTTTTTACTTATCAATTGGTAAATGTAATGGATTTTTATTAAGCATAAACGGGGACTACTGTGTTAATTTGATTCGAAAGTGCTTTATAAAATATTAATTGCAGATTGCAGATTAATTAACTTTATATATCTATATATAAACATACATTTAATGAAAAATTATAATCACTTGGAACCATATTTAAATAAATTTATTATATCTGCAAATACAACAGAACTAATTTTAAAAACTAGTAAAATATCAAAACCAAAACAATAGACATAAAAATATTACCTTAATATAAAATATACAAAATGTTATAATGAAAAAAATGTATTAATTTACTAAATTACAATTTAAACATTATTATTCAAAACAAATATAAACTATTAATTAAAAATTACAACCAAGTTAAAAAACTACAAAAAAAAGCAAATCTCAAAAGAAACGAATTAAGGAAACACAAAATGTAGATATTATAATTAAAATAATTTAAATAAACTTCCAGACTTTGGACCAAGGAAAGCGTGTTTAAACTAGTTTAATCGATCTTGCCATCATATATTCAGTAATTATATCATCATTATTAGTATATAGACCAAGAATAATTAAAATTCTAATAACGAGCAGAGATTCAAAACTAGGAAAAGGAAAAAGGAAAACCAAAACCAATTAAACCAAACTAATTAATATAATTATTAAAAATTATCTTAACCTATTAACACACACTTAAAAAAATTTTTTTTTACTAAAAAAGTTATAATTTTACATTCACAATCAATTTCATGTGTACAACTCAATTTTATTATGGCACGATATTGCATTCTTTGCAACCACCAAGCAATATTGAATAACTGATGGACAGTACAAAACTAAATATGTTTACTAAAAAATATTTATACTACCAAATTTAAATATTATTTGAAAACCTGTAAAAAGTAATCAATTTAAATTAATAACTTCTGCAGCAAGAAAATCTTCTACAATTAGTAAGTCTGAGACTTCTAAAATTCATGAAAGAAACTATTCAAAAAATATATGTCTCCATTAGGTGGCTAAGTTTAAAATTTAAAAAAAAATGTAATCAAAATCTTACATTAAAAATTATTATAGCTGAATACTATCACCAAAAATAGGCAAAAACTAATGGAAAATGTTAACCCTAAGATAATAAGATAATGTATATAAAAACCTATTTATCTATAATAATATAAATGTATTTATCTAATTATCATCTATAATAATACAGAAGCAGCTACATACCGAGCATATTTGTCTACTATTTTTTAAGGTATGTTCCTACCCATAAATCACCGTTTTCGTGAAAATTTCCGAAAGTTTCTTTATAACTTTTTATTGAAGTCCACTTATTCACGATTTCAAGAATGGTTTGCATTTGTTTCTAGTGTAGGTAGTTAATGAGTTCAGTTAAGTATGTAATTTCTTAAGAAACATTAAAATCTTTATCTGCATTTTCTGAAAAAATTCGATTTTAATGTTTCTTTATTTTACGAAAAATCTCATTTCTGGAAAAGTATTTCATATATTCAAATGAAATTTTACTACAATGTTCTGTATATCTCTAGGTATGTTGTGAACTCAAATATAACTTTTAAGCACATAACTATTGGTTTTGAAGCTATTTTGGAGGAGTGTTTATTAGTTTTGGTATAACCCAGTAAGTTAAGAGGTAACTGCATTTTTCTGCTTCACAACTCAGATATATGAATATTACATATATTGTTGAAGCAAACAGTGTAATATATTAAATATAATTTGTGACCGTATCAATTTTTACTAAATTTTAAACAAATATGGCAAAAATTTGAAAAGAAAAAAAAAAAAGTTCATTAAACTGACTTTTGAATTTACAATTTTATACACCATTGTAACTAAAAATAAAAGTATTTCACAAAAAAAAAAAAAAAAAAATGAAAGAAAAGTGCGGCAATGGTACGCAATACCTATAAACTATTTCTGTTCAATGTTAAGGAGTAGGGCCTTAATTTTTGTAATTCCTTTTCAGTTGAAATATATATCATATTAATATTATATTTCGACTTCTGTATACAATAGAGACCAGTATATATTGCTGTTATATTTGTTTCTTCCTGAAAGAATATATTTTTTCTGATGCAAAATATACCGTTCCATATTTATTCCCCCTAACTGTAGATGTTAGGAGAGGGGGGTGCCAGCTCAGGTGTCGTCGTCGTCGTCACTTGACCGAGGTTCAAAATTACGAGGTCCGTCGCCAATAGCCCTCGTATTGCTTCTAGTGCGACGTTAATAAGAACTAAACTAAACTAAACCCCCTAACTGTAATGATAAATGACTTTTTCATTTTATACGATAAATAAAAAAAAAACCGCATATACATGGAATATTTTTATATTTCAAGAGCATAGCATAGTAATGTCATCAATTTAATAATAAGGATAGTAATAAGTATAGTAATGTCATCAATTTAAATGAAAACTGGGATGTCTTCTATCTAAATATATGTCCCGAATATGGTTCAAGTCGTTTGATATTTGGTGAGGATTACTTAAGATGCCTTCGTAAAACCCTTCTCATTTGGAAAACTTTTTTCAAATTGGAAAAATATCTGTGCGATTAATATATATTCTAATTTTACATTTAAAAAAACACTAAATTTTAAAATTTGACTAATTTCTTTGTCCTCGGAATCTTTATATATTCTGACGTCAAGTAGAAAACAACTTATGAGTGCGATTCAGAAATGGGAGTGAGGTAACTTTCTGAATAAATGTCCATTGATCTTTTTTCTATGACATCCATGAGCATGAAGCCCTTCGCATCCCAATAAATCATCACCAAAATTTTTCCGACTGATGAAACCATCTTCGCATTTTTTGGAGCTTACTCACCGGAAGTAATCCATTGTTCTTATTGTTACTTGGTTTCCGGTGTAAAACGAGGAATCCAACTGTTATAGACGATGACAACTCAATGTGGGAGCAGTTACATTTTGATTTGCAGCCATTTGTTGCCAAATCAAAACGAACCGATGAATAGTAAAGATCTGTAAAGAGAAACAACTAAAAACAACTAACTCGACTAAGAGTTGAAGAACAACTCAACTCCTCGCTAGTTTTGGGGAAGAATTTAGAATAGCAGAGGGCCGCCATGTTGGCTGACGTAAAGAGTAGTATACGATAGTTAAATTGGAAATTTGATTATTGTATATGTTTGTATATTATGCTGCATTAATATATAATTAAAGTTTGGCAGCTAAGAAATTTTTAACGGACCTGTTATTCGTAGCATATCCACTCTCACCGCTTTGCAACCACTCGTCCAATGATTGGGAATTTTTTATTGAATTTGTCTCATTTTTTTTCCTTTTACGCATTTAACAGATGGTAGCATACAATGGCAATGCCAACTTCCCTTAGAGACACCCTCTGACGTCAAGAACCAGGTACTTTTTGAACTATCTTCGTATTCGAATTTTTTACTCATTTCCTTTGGAATTCATTGTTCTCTAAA
Organism: Nephila pilipes; assembly: GCA_019974015.1. NCBI lineage: Eukaryota > Metazoa > Arthropoda > Arachnida > Araneae > Nephilidae > Nephila > Nephila pilipes. Next base: position 79,613 of record BMAW01056318.1, read on the forward strand.
TTTTAATCTATTCTGTTGTCACATAGAGAAAACAGTCCACTTAAATATTCTTCTAATTTCCATTAAAAAAATTATTGTTTTCCTAAACTTTAATATGTATATTCTGACTTCACATAGAGATAGCAACTTACTTAAATTTTTTACACATTTCCAGTAGAATTCATTCCATTTTCCTTTGTGTAATACGTTTCATATATATTATCTCTTAAAATGTAATGCTATATGGATTCCCATTCTTTACATTTTAATGATAAAAACCGTTTCATTGGCTTATTTGTTATATTTTTCTAAGTGCTAAGTGTGCAGTGTGGTAAACGATTGCATGCGTGGTTATATACTGAACTTTTCTTAGAATTAGGAAATATGTTTTGCTTAGAAATATTTTTCAATATTCAATCATATTTCACACACACACGAGAAGGGGAGTAAGAAAAGGGAAAATATTTTTGCGGCAACGAGCCAGGAAAATTGACAAATTTAACTATATTTATAACGCACAATTTCCTTAAAATTTAATTAATTGCACTTCGAGACTTTCGTTCCCTTCCCACTGCTGATCGCCAACTTCTTAAAACTACTTCAGCAATATCTCTTTGGTCACTAAAAAACCCAGCTTCGTTTCGATTGTATTCCATTACATTATCAGTATAAAGCTTGATTGACTGATGATTCCTATCGTCGCACTAAGAATCAACAAGAGGGCGAACTAATGGAGAATATTGTAATTTTGAACCATAGTCGAATGACGAGAGATTGTAGA
>BMAW01056318.1:86178-120775 GCA_019974015.1 Nephila pilipes
ATATATATATATTCTAAAATCAATTTGTGTTTATATATATTGTAAAATCATGTTAAATAGAATTTGTGACCGTAAATGTCAATTTACGCTTTAGAGTAAATGTGAATTATTACCAAATTTTAAACAAATATGGCTAAAATTTGAGAAATAAAAAAAAGAGTTCGTTAAAAGCACTTTTAAATTTACAATTTTATACACCATTGTAACTAAAAATATAAATGTTTCACAAAATAAGTAAATAAATAAATATATAATTTGGGAAAAAAAGTGCTGCAATGGTACGCAATACCTATAAACTATTTCCGCACTATGTTAAAGAATAGGACCTTATTTTTTTTTTTTTTTTTTTTTTTTTGTTATTGTTTTTCAGTTGAAATATATATCAAATTGCTATTATATTTCAACTTATGTATACAATAGAGACCAGTATATATTGCTATTATATTCGTTTCTTCCTGAAAGAATATATTTTTTCTGATGCAAAATGTATGTTCCGTATTTATTCCCTCTAACTGTAATGCTGAATGAGTTTTTCATTTTACACGTTAAATAAAAAAATAAAAACGCGTATGTATGGAATATTCTTATATTTCACGAGCACAGCATAAAAAATGGAAGTATAGTAATGTCATCAATTTAAATGAAAACTGGGATGTCTTCTATCTAAATATATGTCCCGAATTTTTTTCAATCTGTTTGATATTTGGCGACGACAGCTTCAGATGACCTAGCAAAACCCTTCTCATTTGGAAAACTTTTTTCAAATTGGAAAAATGTCCATGCGATTAATGAATATTTTAATTTCACATAAAGAAAAACTGCTAATTTTAAAATTGGACTAATTTCCTTGTCTTCTGAACCTTAATATGTTCTGACGACATATTGAAAACAATTTATGGGAGCGGTTCAGAAATGGGATTGAGGTAACTTTCTGAAGAATTGTCCATTGATCGTTTTTCTTTTTTCTATGACATCCATGAACATGAAGCCAATTGTATCCCAAAAAATAATCACCAAAATTTTTCCGACGGAAGAAACCATCTCAACATTTTTTTGGAGCTTACTCAACGAAAGCAATCCATTGTTTTGATTGTTACTTGGAGGAATCCAGCTCTCATAGTCGACGACAACTCGATGCGGCAGCAGTTACATTTTGATTTGCCAGCCATTTGTTGCCAAATCAAAACTAACCTATGAATAGTAAAGATCTATGAAGAGCAACAACTAACTTGACTAAGAGTTGAAGAACAACTCAACTCCACGCTAGTTTTGTGGAAGAATTTAGAATAGCAGAGGACCGCCATGTTGGCTGGCGTAAAGAGTAGTGTACGATAGTTTGATTGGAAATTTGATTATTGTATATGTTTGTATATTATGCTGCATTAATATATAATTAAAGTTTGGTAGCTAAAATTTTTTTAACGGACCTGTTATTCGTTGCATATCCACTCTCACTGCCTGGCAACCACTCGTCCAATGACTGGGAATTTTTTTACTGGATGAGTCTCAGTTTGGCTTTAACAGATGGTAGCATATAATGGTAATACCAACTTCCCTTAGAGACGCCATCTGTCGTCAAGAACCAGGTACTTTTTGAATTATCTTCGTATTCGAATTTTTTACTCATTTCCTTTGGAATTCATTGTTATCTAAATTTTAATCTATTCTGTTGTCACATAGAGAAAACAGTCCACTTAAATATTCTTCTAATTTCCATTAAAAAATTATTGTTTTCCTAAACTTTAATATGTATATTCTGACTTCACATAGAGATAGCAGCTTACTTAAATTTTTTACACATTTCCAGTGGAATTCATTCCATTTTCCTTTGTGTAATACGTTTCATATATATTATCTCTTAAAATGTAATGCTATATGGATTCTCATTCTATACATTTTAAAGATAAAAACCGTTTCATTGGCTTATTTGTTATATTTTTCTAAGTGCTAAGTGTGCAGTATGGTAAACGATTGTATACGTGGTTATATTCTGAACTTTTTTTAGAATTAGGAAATATGTTTGCTTAAAATTTTTTTTCAATATTCAATCATATTTCACACACACACACACGAGAAGGGGAGTAAGAAAAGGGAAAATATTTTTGCGGCAACGAGCCAGGAAAATTGACAAATTTAACTATATTTATAACGCACAATTTCCTTAAAATTCAATTAATTGCACTTCGAGACTTTCGTTCCCTTCTCACTGCTGATCGCCAACTTCTTAGAACTACTTCAGTAATATCTCTTTGGTCACTAAAAAACCCAGCTTCGTTTCGATTGTATTCCATTACATTATCAGTATAAAGCTTGATTGACTGATGATTCCTATCGTCGCACTAAGAATCAACAAGAGGGCGAACTAAAGGAGAAGAATATTGTAATTTTGAACCATAGTCGAATGACGAGAGATTGTAGAACATGCTTTATCACTCAACAATGTATTTTTCAAGTCTAGATTTGCTGATGAGGAAGAAAAAATATTCTTTGTAATTTTATTAATCTATATATATATATATAAACGAAAAACCTCTGACTGACTCATCACGAGATCTCAAAGGCTATACAACCGATTGACTTGAAATTTAGCCTAGTTACTCATTTTGCGGTGTAGACGCTCACTAAGAACGGATTTTACGGAAATCTTATCCAAAATGTCATTTTCATCCGTTAATCTACTCTTATTCTTCGGTTGTGTAATTTTTGGCGACTTTATCGCCAAAAATGATATCACCGACGCCACACGGAATATATATATTTTTTTTTCTGTGTATACTGAGTATTGTCACCAATTAAGTTTACTTGGTGAGATTTGCTCGAGCGATTCGTTTACTGGAGAACCTCGCTACATACATCAACGAATTCAAGACGCTCTGACATACGTAAGACATTTTGGACGTCCCGACTCTCACGACTTTTTTTTAGGATTGCAGTCGCTTGCAATCCTAAATGGTCAGAAATCAAAGATCTCTTGAGGAAAGGACAAAAGTCTTATAATAGACAAAATGTTATTACGAGGGTATTTCATTTGAAAGCTAAGCATGTGATGAATCTTCTGACAAAAGGTAGTATCTCTGGTAATATTAGATGTAACAATTATACTGTAGAATGAATTTTATCCATATTATATATACATGGGTGACTTTTTACTAAAACATTTTATTTTTCTCATACATTTGAAAGTCGTGGGTAACTTTATTTCAGATAGTAAATTTCTTAAAATTTTAAATTTAGATTATCATTATCGCTTAAAAATTAAAAATTTTCTTCATATTTAAGGAATAGGTTCCAAAATATAATATTATCGTCTGCCCAGAGAAGCGGGCGGGTATCAGCAAGTATTAAATATAGTAATTGAATTTAAAAGTTTAGCAACATATCCGCTAACTTTAGAGTACATAGAAACACGCTTTCTAATTGTGTTCGACTCTGCTTTATTATATGTGAAACACTTATAACTGAAATTGACTACGAGAAAAATATAAAATTAACTAGAGATAGAGCTAAATAAATGTATAGATATCTAGAATTAAAGGTAACTAAATATAAATGTTACAGGATGCAACTGTTAGAAATATAGTAATATTAGACAGATTAACTGGAAGTCATTTAAATCAGCATCATGTTAGATCGTAACAAAACAACAACAAAAAATAGATTTTGCTAAACGTTGATTTCTGAAAAACAAGAATATCCTGAATCGAGAACATGAAATATATTCCCTTTAATCTTCTAAAAATTGGAACAAATATTATAATACGCCTTTACACAACTTACATAATAATTCGATTTACGGCAAGTTTTATGCTCTAAATATTCTTGAGATCCCGTTATATTAAATTTTCCTTAAATACGAAATCAAATGCCTTTAAAAAACTGTCTTAAGCTAATGGTAAAGAAAAATATGCGATTTCTTTTTTGATTGAAAAAAAAAAGGTTTCTACATTAATATTACATTGTGACTAAATTTTTTGCCAACCATGTATGTATCAAATATTTTATAAGGCTGTAATATTTATTGAACTTTTTGTGTATATATATATGTGTGTGTGTGTGTGTGTGTGTGTGTGTGTGTGTAGGATTTTTACATTTTGAGACACCTTCCAACACTAGATGGCGCCATTTGTTCTTTTGGTTAAAAGCGCAAGCACGGCTAGCGCAAGCTAGACGGAAGAGTGCGACCAACAGAGAAAGACGTGCGATCTGATAGCTCTTCAATATGTTTAATCAATAGGTCTATTTTAACTTAGTAAATGCTGTACAATAATATATGGTTTAATTAAATCTCATCTTCTAAAATTCCGTTTTGTTATTGAATCTAGAAAAACCATAGACATCTTTCAAACGAGCCATGTACCTCATTTCTGTAGTTAGGATTCTACATATATATATATTCAGAATGAAAAAGGCTCCAATATTAATATTACATTCTGATGTTGCTATCCTATAAGGAGCTGCATATTTTAATATACTATTATTTTTAAAGTCAACGATTTTTCTAGAATAAAATATTTTCTGTACTTTTTCGCCTCCTACGTTGCATTACTATTTTGATTTTTAACTTTCCCTATTAAAGTGAAAAATAACTTATTAATAAAACATTTTACTCATTTTTAAGAACGTAGTATGGTAAAGGATTACATATGTTACGACTACACAAAATTGTTTCAAAAATAGAGTATTTTTCTATCTTAAAATATGTTCGAAGTCTGAGTCCTATTTCGTTACATTAGGTGAATACAGATTTAGAAATACTGTTTGATTTGATTTTTTTATATTTAACAGCAGAGATCTGCTTAAATTCCTCTACCTAAAATAACATTCATTTAAAATTCAATAATAAAATATTCCATCGGAAGGATTTCTGAAAAATGCTACAAAACATCGAAGTAGCAAAATTTAATAACTGCGTAACATTTCGTATCTTTCTTCTATTCACCCTACTTTCGTAATAAAAGAGGTTTTTCATAATTCGATTTCCGCCGTTGAATTTGGATTATAATAATCCCGAATTCGAAGTATTTTGATTTACCTTGATTTCAGTTTGTAAAAATATTTCCTCTTTAGGTCTTTCTCTTAAACGTATGTGAAGATAGCTTAACTTTCCATTTATTTATTTCATTTTCTTCCATTTGAAAAAATGGCATTAACTTTTGAATGACAAAGCTCAATCCGTTTATCACACAGTAACGACAACATGTCTTTCCGCAAAGCTTGCATATTTTCGAAATACATTAAATCTAAAGTGTATTCGTGAATTATCACGAACATCTTTACCACTGGACATAACTCGCAGATAGCATCTTGTTATGGCTTATTCGGAAATTACTATTCCTTTCATTTCTTTACAACCCCAGGTGGTTGGTCTTTCCAAATAACGACGTTCGAGAATTTTTATGTTCTGCTTTATCGCAGAACACCGCGGGAAATCCCATTCAACCCGGGAAACAAAATATGCAGTAAAATATTCATTACTTCTTCATTCGCCTGACAGAAAACTGCTTTTTCAGAGATTTAACAATCTGAGATCGCTCTTAATCTGATGGTTTTTGTCGACCATTACGAGAATTAAAAGAAAAAGAAAAGAAAAAAAAGAGGGGTAGAGGGGAGAGAATCGTGAGTGGAGGTAAAGAATGTGAAGGATCTAGAGTTACGAAGTTCTTAAGTTATCTAAGATTTATTATTATTTTATTTTTAATTTTTTACTAATTTGAGAAGATTTGTTTTCAGAACGTGAATAAATTGCTTTGTTTAGTAGATATTAGTTTTTTTTTATAAAACTAAAGTTGGTCAAGCTTTTAAGAAAGGGATCAGCTTTCTTGGTACCCATTCATTTGCAGACTACGTTTGTGGCCTCGGTCGCCTACTGGTCATGGTCGTGAACTCGGGCTCGGTGTTGTTTCCATCAAGTCGTGGGTTCGAGCTCTGATACCACTTAGGATACCCAGTGTAGCAGGAATGATGCACGTTTAATTTGTCGAGGCTCCAAGTCCTCCCCATGGTAGGAACGTAGCAATTTGGAGAGGAAAATTCCAGCTCAGGTATCGCCCTTATCATTTGACCCCGGTTCAAAATTATAAGGCTCCTTTACTAATAGCCCTCATGTTGCTTCTCAGTGTGATGTTAATAAATTTTCACCTTTCTCTTTTAAAAATAATTTCGTGATAACTCTATCTTTGATTGATAGTTTATTAAAGTAGTACTTAGAAGCAATACCTGGGGTACTAAGGAGCCAGCTCAGTTGCAGTCCTCATCCATTGACAGAGACCCAGAATTACGAAATTCGTCGCCACACATTAGCTCTCGCATTCCTTCTAAGTAAGACATTAATAAACAATCAATCAATCAAATTGTGGGCTACCATAGATTAAAATAATTGTTCCATGCAATGCAGTAGTGTTGAGATTCTTAAACTGTGAATCGATCCATCTTTCGGAAGTTTCACCTTAAATATAGAATTTCCCCTGGTCACAGAATAAATTCTTGTGAGTAAACAGAAAGCCATTTTACATGTTTCAACGAATGCCCTTTATTTTAATAAAAGTATTTTCATTAATATTCATTCAGTTGTAAAAAAAAAATCTGTAGAATGTCTTAATTTATTAACATGTGCTAACTTATTGTTGTTTTGAGAAAATAGCTTCGACAAAAATGCGTGGGCGTTAGGTTCATAAGAAAGGCAGTAAAATACATTATGATTAAGTTACATTTAGTTTGCTTAAGGTTTATTCACATTTGCTAAGATGTATTTAATTTAATGTTTCATCGTCTGCTTTTATTTCTATATCCGAACAGAACATTATTGTCTACTTTAATAATTTATCATTTGCTGTAATTTTTTTTTAATAATTGTTTTTTTATGATAGAATTATATGTAGTTTTTTTTTTTTTTAGCCTATTGTTTTAGGTAGGGAATAAGTTTTTGTAAGGAACCCCTTCTCAATTTTCTTATATGAAAATTAGATTTTTCATAATCAAGTTCTGTTTCCTGATTTTACGGTTCTATCCATAAACTTAATGTTAACTTTTTTCTATATTCTTTTATATTCACTTTAAAAATTTACCTTTAATTTTAATTCAATTTAGTTTAAAATACAATCAGTTTAATAATTAACCATTTCCATTAATCTTATTAGTTACCATTAGATTAAAATATATTCAGTTCAGCAATTATTATTTATCGATTGCTTTAATTTTAATTACATGTAGCTTATGTTATTGTCCATATCAATGTTTTATCGATTATTTTGATTCTAAAATTTGAGTAATTTAATAATTATTTTTAAAAAGTTAACTCCTTGGTTGGCTGAATCTGTTCGTTGCAAAACTTTGCATATATATATTAATTTAACATTGGCACCGTTTTTGTACTTCAGAATGTTTTGCTTGTGAAAATAAAATGCATCAGGATTTTGAAGGAGGTTTTTGTTTTTCTTGATAACAATTGCTTCTGTGAAGCATGGGACTCAGAAGTATGCTAACTTTACTCTGATTAATATTGATTTTGAATAATTCTACTTTTTCGAGAACTTAACAAGAAGAAAAACGTTAGCACATGTTAAATTAACAAAGCCAATTTCATCCCCCCCTTTTACTCTTTGGTTGTTTCCTCCCCATCTTACTATTCAATCACAACGCATTTATCCTCTTTGCACTTAATGAGTCGTGGTCTGAGATTACAGACAGAGCTGTTTCTATCGGGTCATGGGTTCGAGACTAGATGTCATTAAAGACCCGCCGGGGTATTGCGTCTGATGCCTCTTAAATCTGTCGAGGCTTTTAGTCAACACATTAGTATGGTGGAGAAGTTTGAAGAGCAGGGTGCCAGTTCAGGTGTCGGTTTCATAATTTCACAAAAACTCAAAATTACGACGTTATTACCAACAGCCCTCATGTTGCTTCAATTTAGTTTAGTTTTTATTAACGTCATACTAGAAGAAACACGAGGGCTATTGGCAACGGACCTCATAACTTTTGAACCTCGGTCAAGTGATGAGGACGACACTTGATATGGCAATCCCTCTCCCAACTTCCACACCACGCCAAAGGGAGGAATTTGGGCCCCGGCAGATTTAACGTGCATCAGACCGGCTACACGGCGGATCTTTAGCGGCCAAGGCTTGAATCCGTGACTGAATGAAAACCGCCCACCACAAATCCGAAACCCTGACCACAAGGCTACCGCGACTTCCAACTGTAAAAAAAATAATTATTATTTTGGTACATTATTTCTATGAAGCATAAAGGCAATAAATTCATATAACTTCGAGGATTTTTGAAACAACTAGAAAATGCGAGGTGTGGCTATCAAATAATGAGATGGAACGCTGCTACAGAAGAAGTAAGTATACACCGATCTGTTTAGTGTGAAGCCTTCTCTTTCAAATTCAGAGCCTCTCATTTCTGAGAACAAATTCGAGTAGCCGTAGCCTTCGTTTCCATTAGAGTAATTTTTGTTTTGTTTTGTTTGTTTCACCGGAAAAAACGATAAGTGAACAACGAGTTACTGTGAAATTTCATGCGAAGCTTGGAAAAACCGCTACTGAAACATAATTTATTGTAAGAAGTGCTTGACAATGAATGTTTATCACGTGCACGTGTTTTTAAATGGGTCAAGCATTCCCAAGATGGCTGAGAAGGCCGATAGTAGTTAGCAGAAGTCTACGTGCGGCGGAAGTGACGTCATACCCCTACATCCCCTTTTGTCGCGTTAGGCTGGGCATTCCGATAAAGTTATCATGTGTACCTACTGTTGGAATGGTATCGATAAGGGACCCATCCCGATATCTTATCTTTGGGAATTATTATTTACGGAGTGACAAGCTGGTTGAGTTGATGTACAAGATGAATTAAAAGTTTTTTATACTTAAATAAATATCTTAATAAGTTAAAGTTTAAAACTTTCGTATGAATACATTGTGCGTGTATGGTACCGCGAAATGATTATTTTTGCAATTGAAAAGAAACCCTTTTCAAAACAACGTTTTTTATAATGCATTTTATGAACTTTTTCGCTTAAACATTGTCATTGTACATCTAAACATTCTAAGAAAATCCTATTGAATTTGTCCATTCATTTTGTATATGTAAATAGACCGCTGTCCAAAATTAAGGTCATAAACACCAAATCTATCATAACTGGTATATCTGTTATATATTTATTTGGTTTATTGCAACGAAATTTGGCATAGAGAGATATAACTATGATAGAAAGACAAATATTACAACATAAAAATGTGGAAAAAAGTTAATTGTAAATTAAAACCCAAGTTATATCAATAACGGTCAAATCAAGATGCTCTATATCTCTGGAAAGGTCCACCTAATAATAGGGAGTGTGGGCACCGTGCACTGATATACACGCCTCACAACGAGCCGTCCTATTATTAATGAGGGCGTCGAGAAATGCACGTGACAATAAATTATATTCTTCTAAAAGCTCGACTTTTAATGCCTGGAGGATCCTGGGAGATTAAGTCGTACAATGTCGTTTCCTAGACCATCCCAAACATATTCTAATGGATATGAAACTCGACTTAGATCATTCCATACGGCGAATATCCTATTCATCAAAAAAATCATGAACAATGTGAACTCTGTGTTACCTCAAATTTTTGTCCGTAAAAAGGAAGTTGGGCTTGCAGCACCGCAGAAAAACTTTCCATAGCCTTCCAGGACTTCATCCTTACAGCGCTGTGCAGTTACACTATCCGCATCAAAAACGTGCAGTGATGTACGACTGCCCAACATGATGTCGCCTCAAACAAGAATTACTCTACCACCAAAGTGGTAGTTTTCCCTTTTCGTTGAAAGGATGATAGCAAGCTCTGCACTATCCCAATACCTCCTAAATACTAGATCTAGTATTTAGGAGATGTTGGTTCTTCCAAGATGAAGAATAATAGTTCTCTCCACAAGAAGAGGAACCATTTTGTGTACAGAATCTCGACTCATCAGTGAATAGAACATTTGATGAGTCCAAGAATGGTGTGTTCGCCTCTAAATCAAATGGCCTTTCCTGCGTAACACGCTCAGAGATAGATACACCGCTGAAAGCCGGGCATAAAGAGCTCTCTTTACCAGACATCTGTATACTGTTTGCCTGGAAATTTTTGTTCCAAACGCAGAAATTAGATCACGAGAAAACTCTAGGCCGTTATCCGCCAATGAAGTCGTGTACTTAATGCCAAGTAGTGATCCTGTGTGGGTACCATCGCTCTAGAAAGGTCTTGACCGAGCGTCCTAGTGATAATACGACTTGTTTGGAATTGATTCCACCCCTGGATGCTATTTTTGATGCTCCTTGTAACCATCAAGTCACCCCCTTCAGACAACGTGGCTTCAAGCCTTCCAATGTCTCTCTATTTCAATGAATCCTCTAAACGACTATTAGAACTTATTCTCACTATAATCAATCAAACTTATGGGTTTAACGAAATAATCAATCAAACTTATGGGTTTGTCTGTCTGTGTGTGTATCAGTGTTTGTTAATTGAACCAACTTACCATCAAGCCAGAGCTCTGAAACTTTGGGAACCGTTCTTTCTCGCCTAACAATGCAATATTTAGACATTTGCAGCAAGTTTTAACTAATATTTCCATAATTTTTTAATAAACTTTGCCACCATATAAAAACGTTGGCTTTTATATATATTTTTTTTGAGCTCTTAACCCTGTAAGAACCTTATACTCGCACTGAAGATGTGTACAAAAGAAAATGTCCTTAAACTGGGCTCTGCATTATTCCAGATGACTTATTAATTAATTTAAAGACAAGTTTAATTTCATGGGAAATAGAAAATAATTTAAACAGAGAAAAGAAAACAAATTAAAAAGAAAGGAAATAAAAAGTTTTTTTTAAGGTAAAACAAAATTTTAAAAAGAGAAATTTAATATAAAAAGGAGAAAAGGTTCGATGTGATGCATGATTAGCGTTGTTTCGGGAGTAAACTGAGGATACGTACAAATATAATGGGTTATTTGCTCAGAGAAAAAGCCCTTCCGTTAAAATAAAAATTTGTCAATCAGAAATTGGCTTGCTTTGCTTTAGAAATTGCGAGTTTAAAATTCAAAATGAAGTTACAAAATATTATTATTTGTAATTCATCCAACTTGATTTTTACTCAAATTGTATTCTGAACGTATGTATTAATCCTGCAGAGTTTTCACTTTAGTACATTTGAGGCTTTGTAGAGGAATCTAAAGTACAGATGGATTAGTTCTTTAAAAATGAACTAGAAAAAAACAGTTCATTTTAAAATATTTCGAGATAAAAACCAACGTTTTTAAAAACAATATTTTTTATATGGTAGCAAAGTTTATTAATTATTATACATTAAATTCTAAACAAATGATAAACACATGCAAAATATTTAATTATAATTTCAATTTAATCAATCATTTATTGAATATTTTTTATTGAAATTTTTTACAACACATACAAGCCTTTCCTTCTTAGTTTCCAAATATTTTTCGATTACCAAGTCTAACCACGTGGAGGTGAGGTGAGGTTAATTTCATGTTTTTTTTTCAGGACGAAGTGAACAAGATAATAACAAAGGTTGGCATTTATTCGCCTTGATCTCGAATAATTTGTCGATCCTAGTGCTGCTGTAGACACACACACACATATATATATATATTAGTTAAAATTTGTCGCAAATGTCTAACTATTGCATTGTTAGACGATTAAGAACGATTCCCAAAGTTTCAAAGCTCTAGCTTGATGGGAAGTTGGTTAAATTAACGATCGAAAATTTGATGACACACTGATAAACACACACACAGACAAACATCAAGTGAAATGCATAAAAACGTTGTAATAATTCGAGATAAAAACCAACGTTTTTAAAAACAACGTTTTTATATGATGGCAAAGTTTATTAAAGAAAATTATTGAAACATTAGTTAAAACTGGTCTCAAATATCTAAATATTGCTTTGTTAGGCAAGTAAGAACGGTTCCCGAAATTTCAGAGCTAAAGCTTGATGGGAAGTTAGTTAAATTATTGATAGAAAATGTGATGTACACTGAAAACAATTAATTCATCCAGGAATTAAATGAATGCAGTTAAGTCCAACCACTCTTGATAGGAATTATTTGGTGGTATCAATGCTACCTCTGGTCCACAGTTCTGTGGACTTTAACATTCAGCCAAAAAAAAAAAAAAACCGCCAAGTTTGGCAGTTTTTGAAATCGCCCAAGTGGTTGAGCTAAACTGCATTATTAAAGAAAATGTTAGTTGAAACTTGTCGCAAATATCTAAATTTTGCATTGTTAGGCAAGTAAGAAAGGTTCCCAAAATTTCAGAGCTCTAACTTGATGGGAAGTTGGTTAAATTAACGATAGAAAATTTGATGACACACTGATACGCACACAGACAGACACACGCCAAGTGAAATACGTAAAAACTAACTAAAATTAATAAATTCATCCGGTAAATTAATGGTTGGAATGCAGTTTAACCCAACCACCCTTGGCGACAAGAATTGTTTGGCAGTATTTTGCCAAATGTGGCTACCCTGTTCCGTTTTACGAACTTAACGCTCAGCCAAAAAAAAAATCGCCAAGTTTGGTGCCAATTTTTGAAATCGCGGCAAGTGTTTGGGCTAAACTGCATTATTAAAGAAAATATTAGTTAAAACTTGTCGCAAATGTCTAAATATTGCATTGTTAGGCGAGTATGAACGATTCCCATAATTTCAAAGCTCTAGCTTGATGGGAAGTTGGTTAAATTAACGATCGAAAATTTGATGACACACACACACACACCAAGTGAAATTCAGAAAAACGTTTTAAAAATAGAAATTATCATGCTTATCAGTAATTACTAAGGAAAAAAAGTCATGTGGCTACGAGATGTGGCTAATAAATAACGAGAGTGAAGCAGTAAAACATTTTATTTTGATGTCATACATATTTACTTATTACCATCTTCAATATAAACATCTGCTCTATCCCTACAACGCTCCATGCGAATCTTCCATTGTTCGAAACAGTGCCTGTAGTTTTCCGTCATATCCTTCAGGACGTGTGCTACTTTCTCTTTCACAGCTTCCACGGATTCAAATCTTGTTCCTTTTCATGCAGATTTCGCCTTAGGAACAAGATAGAAGTCGCATGGCTCACGTTCCGGCGAATAAGACAAATGATCTAACAGTGAGATGCTATAGTTAGCTAGAAACCTCTTGACAAACTACGTGGAATGAGTTGGCACATTGTCTTGGTGGAAAAATTTGCCGTACGGATCCTTTGTCATTTCTTACAGTCTCGGAAATCGCTCGAATACTTAAACGACGGTCAGATCGAACCAGATTAACGATTTTTTTCGATATTGTCATCCGTTTTAGACGTGGGAGAGCAAAATGGGCGAGAATCCTCTTCAATGTTTTCTCGGCCATCATGAAACCACATAAACTCCTCAAAAACACGTGCACGTGATAAATATCCATTACCATACACTTCTTTTAATAAATTATATATCAGTAGCAGCTTTTCCAAGTTTCGTGTGAAATTTCACAACAGTTCGTTGCTCACTTTGTCCTTTTTCGAGAGAAACAAAAAACAACTCTAATGGGAATTAAGGCTACGGATATATAAGTTTGCTTATAGTAACGAGAGGCACTGAATTCGAAAGAGAAGACTTCACCCTAAATATCAGACGGTCGCTGGCGTTAGGCGCATGCGTACTTCTTCTGCAGCAGTGTCAGTTCACTTATTTAATAGCCATACCTCGCATATCTTGACAATTCTTTTACCATGAGAAATTTCAAAAGCTATAAGTCTGTTACTGAATTCAGTAGAAGAAATAAAATCGGTGCAACTTCTAATAATTCAAAATATTCGAAAATTTAGAAAAATCTTTCTCGCGATTTCTACATTTATTTCCCCAATACCACTATCCTATTTTACTCCACGAAATATTCTCCTTCCACCCTACAATAATGAACAATGAATCTAATTTCTATGGTATGTATAATTCATTTGCATTTTGTGGGAAAGAAATGCATATTCGTGTCTGATGACTTTCACTAAATCCACTTACTTTTCGACAAGTAAAAGAAATAAGCTTTCGTTTACTTTTTTTTACATTTTACATTTTTTTTTTTCTCATTAATGCCTTTTTCAAAAACTGAAACTCGAAGAAGGAATATTAAAAAAATATCTGTTCGCAAAAAAATTGAACTTTTAGTTTGCAAAAGAGTGCATTTTTTTCGCAAAAGCCTAAATTTGATTTTCGAAGTGGTTAATCAGACTTGCAAAAAGGTTAACTTGTTTTTTAAATTAGTCAATTTAATTAGAAGACGGATTAATTTTTCATGCAAAAGATCGAATTTGTAGACACACGCACGCACGCACGCACACACACACACACACATATATATATATATATATAAAATTTAATGAATATTCTTCTACCTTAGTAACAACATTTTTCAAGACTGTAATCTTATCGTTTGTTTTTATTTTAATGTCTGAACAAAATATTACTATCTACTTTAATATCCTATTGTTTGTTTTAATTTTAATATTTAATTTAGTAATTTGATTTTTAAAAGCATAATCGTTTGGTTTCGGAATGCATAATATTTATTTAAATAAATCGCTAGCTATAACTGTTATCGAAACTCATTTGAAAAAGGTACCCGTTAAAAATTGTAATTCTACTGTTCGGATTTTGTTTTGGAGTTTGTCGAATGTAGCAAGCTATAACTTTTAGTGAAATACTGTTTATTTATTATTGTGTTTATGGAAATAGATAAAAAACGCTTTCTTTTATGTGACTCTCTCTTACTGACAGAACTAAAAATCTTTAACATAAGGACTATTTAAATATTCGAGCACGTCAGGATTTGGCATCATATATATATATATATATATATTATGAAAATTCAGGGAAATTATAGTTTTAGGCAATTTTTATCAGATTTCTCTAATACTGGCATTGGTTTTTAATCATGGCCGTGGGTTTTTAGTTCTGATTCACGCGTCGGGTATAAAAGGGGAATTTCCCTTCCTTTGGAATGTCAGGTTTAGTGTAGGAGTTTAATAAGCTTACGCGTAAAAAGTTAGTCCGCTGCTTCTGTAATATAAAAGTTATCACCTCATTCAAACGAAACACAGCGGACCTTCCACGTAGATGTTTCGAGAGGTGCGAATTCATGGATATGCGTTGATTCCGACAGCATATATCTTGATGCCTCTTCTTTCCCTGCTATGCATCATATTAACAATAAAAAAAAGTTTGAGCTTTAAAATACCTGCTGTCTGTGCCATGATTACTAAATAACTTAGCACATTTAGAGATGTACCTCAGAGAAAAAACATATATATACTATATACATATACTGAAAATTTATGAAAGAATAATTTAAAATATTTAAAAAGACAAAAATCCAGAAAGAAATATAACAATGAAAGAAAAATAAATGAAAATATGGAACCCAGCAAGTCAAAAAGTAATATCGGGCTGAGGACCGATTAAGCGGGGTTAAACTAGTTTAATGGTACCAACCTTCCCCCTTTGCGACTTGGTAGGCTGAATTAGGAAATCCAAATTGCAAAAGAGTTCATGATTAAAAGATGCAAACAAATTCAGTGATAAAATCTACAAAAATAAAATCTATAATTCCTGGTAGGCTGAATTGGGAAATCCAAATTACAAAAGAGTTCAATGATTAAAAATGCAAAAAATTTCAAAGATAAAATTTATAAAAATAAAATCTATAATTCTAAAAATTATCAACAAATCAGAATATAAAAATTACTTACAAAATTCAAAGAAATGAAGATTCAAATAATATGTGAGTAGTTAGTAAGACGGAATTTTCTTTAAGCTTCAAGATGTATATCACATACTCAAAATGAAAAAAATATAACACGTCATCACCATATAAATTCAAAAAAAGATTTAAATCATTGTTTGATTGGTAATAAAATGTAAAAGGATGCAAACAATTGGTTGGTAATAAGTTGTATGGTAAAAGAGTATAACGGTCCAGAGAGTGAGTAAAAATGTAAGCTGTGTAAATGTAAATAAATAAATAAATTTTTCACGGCTAGACCACTAACAAGCCGACTTTGTGGACCTATTGTTGTGTGGTGGATTTGAAATTGGATCACGATTCGCAAAGATGTTTAATATATTTGTGATGTATATAAGTATTTAAAAATTTATTGGATAATCATACATACATATATATACATACAATGTTAATAATTATTCTAATTAAAGAATCAAACCTTGAATAACAGCACATTTAATATTGATGTTTCACATTAACACTTTTTGCACACAGGACAAGACGTTTCATAATAACATTTAAAAACAAAAGAAATCGTTTTTAATTTTTAAAACAACAAATCGTCTATACATCTACGAGACATCAACAAGGACGTCTTCCTCGTTTCGATGATTCTAATCAACTCTCCTTCAAGAGCTTGCTCCCTTCAGTAGCAGAGGCAGCGCCCTCTATGATCGGGTGTTTCTTCTACAAAACCACACTCGGCCCTCCTGGAAGAAGATGACCTCAGTTTCTTGACTTCGACGAAAGATCGTCTCAACCTAAAAAATAAAGCTGAAAAGAGAAAATTGAAAAGCAGTAACAAGTTGATAATTCGAACAGCTTTTATTTCAATCTTGGAACATCATCGTCTTCGGAAAACACTTTCGTCTATGAAGTATCATCGTCTTGCTTTGTCATCCGCTTCACTTTTCTTTTCTCTTTTTTCCCCCAACGTCTTAAAAAAAACCAGATAAACCCAGTCGTGTTTGAGAGGAAGTAGTCATAATTGGTGGATTCACAGTCAAATAAATGAAGAATAATTGGATATTTTATGTTACACACCATCTTCTTGTTGCACAAGTAGCTCAAGTTGTTGTCCGATGATGATTTATATTTTTGTCAGTACTTTTTAATGGTCCTAGGTGATTTGTGCAATACTTATGAAAAGGTAAATCATCTTTATGAATTAAATGAACAAATCCTTCCTGCTTTCCTTTTTTACGTTTTACTTGAATACAATGCACACAATTAGCTATTGGTTTTTCAATCTTTTCTTTCTATTTAGGAATAAAATAATGATCTTCTAAGTATTTCTCTGTACACTTAACTCCCATATGTCTCTTTTCATGAGCATTTTTAACTATTTCAGTTTGCATGCTGTTGCTTCAACTATTCATTGATAAAACTAACTCTTCCTGAAGTCAACAACATCATCGTCAAGATGTTTCACACACATGATCATTGGTGACTTGCCGAGAAACTAGGCGACTTTGGCGACAAGTGGAAAGTACTCGAAGGTGCTAGAACCGAGACGATAAGGAAGAAAGTTAAGGACTAAAATGAATTTTTGGTGTGATGTCCCACCTGGCTGGAAAAGGTATAAATACCCCAAGAGCTATAGTCGATAGATCAGTCTGGCGGAGGAATCGGACTGTGTACGGAATCAATTTGTCTGTGGAGCATGCTTTGTAGACTGATCGAGAAATCGTGGCCGAGTAAATCAGCTGGAGATTCAGCCTGAATCTAGTGGAACTACCAGAGTCAAATTCTACTTGGAGAATCCCTCCCCCTCATGATTGGTACGATGGAAACCGTTCTGGTTTGGCTTTACAGACCGAATGCATCCGTACAGACAGCCCTGACCAGACTGCGTACTGGCCACATCAAGAGCTTGAAGTTCGTTGACAAAGAAAAGACTTGTTCATCTTGTCCTTGTTCCCGTCCTGCTTCCCCTGCTCATCTCATTGACTGTATTGGCACCTCTCCGAGGCAGCTGTGGGGTGGGAAGAGACTTGTGGTATTGTTAGAGCGACAAGATGTCAGTGACCTGGTCTAGGGTTTTGGGACCAGGGGGACATGAAACAACAATACTGACGGAGTATGTATTTGAAGTCTGTTGCGGAGATCCATTGGGGAATTAACTGAAAGCAGTCGACACTAGAAATGGAGCATGCCAGGTGAATTTGAGAAGGAGC
This sequence comes from Nephila pilipes, assembly GCA_019974015.1. NCBI lineage: Eukaryota > Metazoa > Arthropoda > Arachnida > Araneae > Nephilidae > Nephila > Nephila pilipes. The sequence continues at coordinate 104,159 of BMAW01056318.1, forward strand.
AGTGTGCATCTGCCAGAAATTATCGGACATAGCCATCAAATGTATTTCAGGAAGTGCAGAATATTACAGTGGAGGTTGTTCGCAGTGAGGAGCGATAAGCTGCTGAGCTGAACGTTGTTGTGTAATAACTGTGACTGTACTTACTGTGTGTTTTGTTCCTGTATCTGTGTCATTGAACTATGCAAGTGCTGTGTATCTGTTATTGTCCAAACTGTGCTACCTGTGTGTTGTCCTGAAGACTTATGAATAAAGTGATATTTGTCATTATCTTCCGAGTTGGGCTTGATTTTCACTCCCCGCACACGCCCCAGAAAAGAAGGAATTTTTTCACAACTATATATATATATATATATTGTCATATACATCTTTTTAAGGAGAATTTTATACTGAATTCAATACAAAAAAAAATAACATTCAAATATTTTCAATATAAAAAAAATGTTATATATGTAATTTAATCTAAGAAACAAATGCAGTTTGAAGTGGTTTGTAATATCTAACTTTCGTGATCGATCACTGTTCTTGTTCTGGGAACCAATCAAATCTCCACAATGGCTTGGGAACCAATTAAATGACTTGTTCCAACATGTGAGACAAGTCATTATTGTGCTTTGTTATGTCGAAGGAAGACTGTTTCTTATGTAATCAAATTACAAGTAGGAACTGTTGTAAAAAATTTTAATATTTAGTCAAGAAGCAATGACATCAAATACAAGAGTAGATTGGACATCTAGAAAGAGATGTAAGATTACTGTGACACAAGAAAGTGGTCTTTCATATGCTGAAAATGCATGACAGTTGGGTGATTCAGTGGTGTCCGAAAGTTTTGTTTCCTATATCAGGAAACAAATTCAATAAAAACGAGGCAGAAAAAGGTACATCCCCTCTGTTGATGACAGAAGAATAAAAAAGACTGTATCCAAGATAGAAGAATGTCATCAGCGGTCAATAGAAGTTATCTAAATAATGCGGATGTGTTTCTATAGGTTCAAGAACAACCAGAAGATTAACAGATGTTAGACTAAGAGGTAGAATTCCACGAAAAATGCCGTATCTTAATTTGCAGCAGCACAGAAAAAGACTGCAGTGGACAAAAGTTCTCATTATTTGGACGGATGAATAGTGGTCACAAGTTTTATGGAGCGATGAAACTAAGATATCGCTATTTGGTAATGATGGGCGAAAATATGTATGACGTAGAATAAGAGAAGAGGACATTCTGACTGCAGTCAGGAAACTATGAAGAACCCATTTAATGTATGATTTAGTCATGCAGATGGTATAGGTCGCTTTCATGTCATCAATGGGACACTGAATGCCAGAAAATACATTGACTCTATTCTGGAACCAAAACTTCTACCTTCCTTTAGCGATCTCTTTTCCTACGATGTTTCATTTATTTTTCAGTAAGTTTATGCTCCCAGCCATACAGCAAAATTATAGGTTTTGTACAAAGAGCTTTGAATTGTTGTCCTGGCTATGAAACAGTCCCGACCTGAATCCTATCAAAAACTTAAGACACCGTTTGAAAACTCTAGTCCGAATGAGCGCCCCATCAAATGAAAAAGAACTAATTGCAGCTATAACATAATTGTTTCCTAGCATCAAGTAATAACGAAGTAGAGCTTAAAACTAATCGTCAGTTCAATGAAGCATCCATGTGAAGTTGTAATAAGAAATAAAGGCAACCCTAATTAAATACTGATTATTCACTGTAAATATCAGTATCTAATGTATATCGATAATTGTCCCAGATTAACTTTTTTGTATTGCAAATATTTGAATTTCGTTTTTTGAATTGAATTCAGTATTAAATTCTCTTGAAAATGATATGTAAGACCTTGCATTTTGTGAAGCGTAACATTTCTATAAGCATACAAATTTAAAAAACATAAAAATTTCGAAAAGTGTCCACAATTTTAGCCTCCCCCCTCCTCCATGTGTGTATACATATATATAATATGCATATTGGTTGTGTTAAGTAAGTTTTTGGTAAGGAAAAATAATCCCTATGGGTTTACCTTCTTCATTTAAACACGGAAATTACAACCCCGAGATACCTTAGTGATCCTTTCTTTCCCATGGGGCTTATTATCTTTGGTAAACACAGATGACGCACTCCTGGAATACCCTAGTAATCCTTTTTTTTTCCGACCCTTCATCTTGTCAACCAATTTTTCTTCCTCCCTACCCTTTTTCTTTTAATGTCTAGAATACAGATGTACGCATGTTTGGCGCAGCATAGTCAGTTTTGGCTATTGCACCATAAACCTCAACCTTCACTCACTCACTCGAACAAAAATAATCATACGAAAATGGTAATAAATAAATATGAGATATATAACTCATCGGCCGATTAGTTCCCGGTTTAGTGAATAAAACACAACTTTTTCAGTCAAATTCGATTTTACTAAAACATTCATTCTGTTTCATTAAAATATTCATTTTGCATTTGTGGTGCCATCTGTGAGTCAGAACGGGAACTTATCAGCCGATGTGTTATATTATTTGTCTTTTAAAAATTATAACAAATAAAAAGTAATCATATCTTAGTAATAATAATATGAATCAGGGATCTAATTGAATTCGGGAATTGGAAATAAAACTAAAGAGCTTTGTTCGGAATGAGGGGCCTGAGGCATATTAAGTTTCTTTTTTTTTTTTTTTTTTTTTTTTATTATGATTTCAAATTTAATTAGTAAGCAAAAATGTGCGCAAGCATTAAGATTTTTCCAGAGAAAATTTTAAAACTATTTTTTCAAAAAACTTTTTCTCATATAATCTAAATACTTTTATTATCAAACAGATTTGTTTAACTTAAGTGTGTTGAATTTGTTTAAAAAAAAACCACGAATATTTTAAAGAAAGTTTCTGTAAAATGTAGAAACTGGCAACAGTGATGAGTTTGAAATGATTGACTGGAAATACGCGATTGTATCTGTCATGTGACCATTACGTCACATAAATCAAGCCTTTTCAGAGTGACGAATGACACATTGACTGCGGGATCTTATGTAAATTTTGATTTAAAATTCAACAGCATGTGTGTATCCCAAAATATTACCTTGGTTGTCAACATAAGAAGAAAAAAAAAGAAAATGTAACTTCAGTTTCATTAAATTAACTAGAGAAAAGATTCCCGGGGGAGGGACTATTTATACGTTTCACTCGAAAATGATTTTAATCACTTTTTGTCAAAATAACTTATTAATAATGTTTTGTACAAAAAAATTTACTTAAATTTTTTTTATTTCTATTTAATTTAAATGTCTGGTGTTAAATCAGATTAAAATTATGCAATCTTTTAAAAGTTTTCTTGAACTTTTTGGAATTTCACATGTGCACATGCTCTGAACAAGATTACATCTGCTAGTTTTATTATGCATTAAGATAAAACCTGATTTACGTTAACGAAACTTTAAAGCAATAAAATACAGAGCTTTGTGTAAGTACTGAAATATCCATTTTTAAAAGAGACAAAAATGACGCACTAAAAATAATCGAATATTCATTTTTTTTTTATTTTGTATTTATGTCATGAGTCATTTCTTTGCAGTTTCCCCTTACAAATAATTTTTAAATATATCAATTTAAGAGTATTCACAAATCTTTTATAGAGCTCAAAATTTTTAGAATGCTTTATTTTTAATGGGTTTTATTTCTTAATTATTGAAAAAAGGAGAAGTTGAACTTAACAGAAATATGTCTAAGGGGCTATCATCTTTTTTCAAACTTCTTTATTAGCTATTATTTAAAATAAAGTGTATTAATAGCTAATTCTTTTCCGACAGTAAGAAACAGCTACTTTTGTTGAAGTTTGTTTTTTAAAAGTTTCAACCTGTGTATTTGGTTCTCAATTTTCAAATAGAAATAAATATATCGCAGGAAAGCAGTTATAAATAATTGATGTAATAAAAGATTGTACAGATTATTTTAATCATTTTTATAAATACTGAAGAACGACTTGCTTCCAACAGTATATTTTTATTTTATTACATATGCAATTTTACATTCATTCTATCAAATAATTACTTGAATTAATGCATTTTGTCTGTGTGTGGAGTCTTACAGCATAATTTTACTCAAAAGAGTCTAAATAACTAAAAACCAGTTCTTTTATATATATATATGATTCATTATTCAAATGAATGTTATTTCTTCATTTTTTAGGTGTTTCAAAAAGTTTTAAAATTAAATAGTCTATCAAGTGATGATTATGTGACATTTCTAAATTAGAGCATTTTGCTTTAGTAAATCTGGTTGGACATTCGCTTACTTATAATAGATTTTTCTAAATTTAACACCAAAATAAATATTTCTATGAATAATTATTATGTACAATGTGTTTCAGACAAATAAAGTCTACACAAAAAATTATTTTATCCACCAAATTTTCATTCTATATATATACAACGATAAAATTTAAAATTTTTTTTGTATATAATCATGTAAGCTAGTAATAATTTCTGAAATATTGTAAAAAACTAGTTACATAAACAAAATAAAACTCCTTCCCTCTCTCTCTCCCCCCTCTCTATATATATATATATATATATATATATATATATATAATATTATATTATATTATGGACTTCTAACATTTTTCTCTTGTGATTGTTGAACCTATAAAACATGTTTAACTAGCTAATTTGTCAAAAACAAATTCAGAATTTATAAATGTTATATTTCATTTTCCTTTTAGTTTTTCTCTCCTTTGTTCCTGTGCTTTTTAATGTCTTGGTTTGGGCTTAATCATAATTTGAATTTTATTTTCTTGCTTTTTTTTAGTATTTAGTTTAGTTCAAGTATTTGATGCCTTTTTGTATCGTTTTGATGTGTGACTTTTCTTTTCCTTTTTTTTATAGGTTTTTGAAACTAAATTTACGATATATTCACAATGGACAAAGAAAATAGTTATTCCATTCGTCATCAATATTTTTATTAAAAATGCACAACTAAGCTGTTTTAGTAAACATTTTACCGAACTCTTTAAAACAAAATTCAAAAATTAGCAATTCTATTTTAACAAATCTTTTTCGATAGATTTTTAATCACACAGTTCATAACCATTTTTCATAAGCGAAATAGCTACAAACACACCGAACACATGAACCATTCCTTCCTGAAGCTCGACTGTTTGCAATTTGCTCATTGAAAGTATCATTGATGAGGTGAATTAGCGTGTTTGTTGTAAACAACATTAATTGTTGAAAAACGTCGCACTAAGAGGGAACACGAAGGCTACTGGAGACGGACTGTGGAACTTAAGAGCTTCGATTAGGTGACGCGGGTGACATTGACAGTCCTCTCTCCTAACTTCAACACTGCGTCAAGTAAGGACTTGGAGCTTCGGCAGATATAACGAATATCAGCCCCGCTACACGACGGGTCTTTAGTAGAATCAGAATTAGTCCATGATGCGAAAGGACACAACCCGATCACGAGGTTGTGATCGTGACCAATCGGCTCTCGCGGCCATTATTCATAAAGAGAGATGACTAAAAAAAGGAAATTAAAATGTTGGAATGTAATTTTTTATACGTCAAGGAACATTCAGTCCCTTGAGGTAGCAATTTTGAATACACACACACACATATATATTCACTAGCATACGTATATGGATTAAGAAATAATTATGATTAATTGGGAAACTTTCATAATTTGTGTAACTTTTTTTACCAAACTAATTAGATGTTATGTATTTAAAAATGTTGTGTTATTTTGTAGATAACTGTGGTAAATTATTTTGTTAGAAGACTTGATGAATATTTTAAAAGAGGGAAAATTTTCAAAATACTTTTATAAAAAAAATCTAAGAGTACAACGACTCTTATTTTGTAAATATTGGGAAAACTATTCAAGTGCATTAAAAAAATATTTCTATCTAATTTAGCAATGGATCGGTTATTTTGATGTCCCAAAATTTATTTTGAGTGATTGCCACAAACAGAATCAACTACAAAACTGTGCCAAAATGCTTTTCTTTCAATTTTTTTTTCTGCCTGAAAGATTTGGCTTGGTAAGGAAAAAAAAAATTGAAAGTCTTTTGAATAATCTTAAATGAAATAATAAGCAATCTTTACTTGTATTCTGTTTTTAAATTAAAACAATTAAGAAATTTTTTATCAGATCTTAGAAATAACAAAAATCAGTAAAAATAGGTAATCGCTTCGCGTTCCATAAACAAGAAAAAACATTTTTTTTTAAGAATTAATATAACGGCTAATTGAATTCTTCTATTTTAATTTCCTCATGTGTGGGGGGAATATTTTTTATCTGAATTTAATTTTTCATAAAGTAATTATTGCTGGAGTTCTTTTGTAATACAAGTCGTATCATCGACTATTTAAACTTGAGTTAATTTTAATTAATATTTGAATGAAATAAATTTCAACCTAAAGCAAAATTAGGAATACTTGAGATATTGTTTTTAATGCGAAATGCTTCTTTCTCGAAAAGAGATCTTGTTTTGCCGTTCGAGTTGGTTGTTTGATTTAAATATCTAGCACAGGGTCTTTACGCGACATATTTCGCCAAATACAAAGTTGAAGCATTACCATCAAATAAAGAATATCCAAATAATATTTGGATAAAATGTAGAATATAAAAAGCTAATTGTTATGAATTTAAATGTTTTGGAGCAAAACCAATGTCAAGTAAGAAATCAAATTCTTTTGTTTTGGGATTTTCGAAGTCAATTATTGATAACCAAGTCAATTGTTGATAAAGTGGGTGATTTAAAATGTTTAAAGCGAGAAGAATCATTTAGTTACGAATATGTCTCACAGTTACCATTCGAAGACGAAAGAATCGTTTCACACTGATATAGAGTGACATCTATTGAGCAACTTTGAAACTTTTGATTTCTACTCTGAAATTCGAGCATGCTTAGAAAGCAAAAAAGGTTTGTTTACGTTACTGATGATGTAGCATTTACTCTGGGGAATGAGTATGGATGAAACACTTTATCAAAATTAGTTAAAGTAATTAATGTGTAATAATCAATCGTTTGGATCTGAATTTTTTTTATTACTACAACATAGGTAACACTTTTAAGTATTCAAATTAAATAAGCGTTCAATTTTATTTAAGAATTTGAAAATATCTTTTATATATATTTGAATATGATAGTCAGCTTTTTCGTGAGAAAATTCAGCTTATAGCATTAAACTAAATTTTACTAACATGCTTAATTTCTTATTTTGTCACTAAAAAGAGTAAGTTATTAAATTAATATATTTAATTTGGTGCTTTAACATAATAGATGTTATGTATATATGTAATTTCCATTCAACTTATGATGAAATCTTGCATTAAATCTTATGAATTTTTTTTTTAGAATTTATTGTGAGTTGTGAAAAACTTTTTATATTTGTGGAAGAAATGAGAAATGTGTCTGAACTTAAAATATGAATAATATTTAATGCTATCAAAAGTTTATTTATATATATTATTTCAAATATCTTTTCATTACTGAAAATTATTTCAATTTTACAACATTAAAAATATATGTAGTTTATAAAAATATAATTGTTTACAAATGTATGCATGTTATTGAATGCTTGTTGAGATTATTATTTCTTATTGATGTAACAAAACATTTTAAAATTGTCTTTTCATGTTATAATATTTGTCCTGTAGTGGATTTTGTGCTATGAATAAATAGTTATATATATAACAATAATAATTAAGAATTTTATGTTTAGTAATGTTAATAATCTTTCTTTTGGTTGTAGTTTTCATTTTTGTATGTTATTTGACTTTTTTTTTGTATTTGTTGTCTTCATGACACAACATAGGAAGTTCTAATTTCTTTTCGAACTAATCTACTTCAATCATTGCATTCATTTTTAAATTTACTCATGTTCTAGATTACTTTTTAATGTTGTGTTTTTAATACTTAACTCATATATATGTATATATATATATATATATATATATATATTTGTGAAATAGGCTTATATTATTTAGTATATCACTGAGTGGTTAAGATACCACTGTGTTTTTTAAAGAAGATAATTTTTTTATATAATTGAGTATGCAGATACTATAATAATAAGCATTAAGCCGGTAATGTAATGAAAAAAATGTAAATAGCTTAAAAAATAAATATTCAGGATTGAATATATATTATAATTTCAAAAATCTGCTTATTGAACACGTAAATATAACTTAAAAAAGTACTTCCCTGTATACAAAAATTTACTTTAAAGCACAAAACAATTATGAAAATCTAAATTTACTGTATAAGGTTTATGAACAATATTGCATAGTATGTTTCTAACACAAAAATAAATTTAACTTTTGCATATTTTTTTTAGTTACTTTTCCATTTTACCGGCGCAGGTGATAAGTCGCCAAAAATTGATACATCTGATGCCAAACGGAATATGTGTATATTATGTGTTGTCACCAATAAAGTCTGTTTGGCGATATATGCGCTGGGGAAATGGAAAAGTATCAATTTTTTATATATCTTCTTATTGTGATGGGAGATTATAAGTTACCTATTAAGTTAAGTTTTATGATTTGACACAATTTTTCCCCAAGAAAAATATTTTTAGATTTATATGCTCATTATATCACAAGTATTAGTCAATCTACATGTATGATATTAATTTTAGTGTTGGAAAACTTATGCATATATTTGGTAACAAAATATATACTGACTTGATAATATATTAACATAAATTGTGAATATTTATGTTCATCCTTTGGAACATAAGTTCCAACTTGTTCCACTGTCTTACAAAATAGAATTTCAATTTAACTAAAAACTTTAATAAATAAAATAAATATGTAAGCTCTCTATATTTTTTAACAATTTTAAATAACATTTCATTTTTCTTTTTCTATGGTTTTCATTCATATTTCTCAATATTCCCTTTGATTAGGACTTTTTTTTACCTCATATATACTCTAATCATGTGTGGATATGATCACAATTCACTATGCAATAGGATTGATGAAAGACTAATTGTTATGATTTTTTCCTCTTTTATTGTACTGTATTGAAAACTTACATTTGCTGTTTAAACACTTCAAATCTGACAAGAGTATTAATTGCTATTTAATTATTGTTAAACATATTTTCTTTTAAAAGTGAGATTAGCCCTTGAATTAAACCCTTTGCCATTTTTACCTAAGATTAAAAAATAATTTCTGGAGTTTTTCTCTCTATTGCTTAGCCAATCCGACTCATTATTTTGAATTTTCTGACACATAATTTTCCATTCTCTTATTGAAAGAAAAGTAAATTTTCAAGACTGTACATGAAGTTAAATTGCCTCTTTATATTTTAAAAATTATATACATTGAAAAAAATTAAATAAAATAAAAGAATAATTAAATACAAGATTCTTAACAAAAGTAGTGACTGTTCTAACATTTTATGATATTATTTGCTATGAGGTTTGTAATAGGATGATAGCTACTTTTGTAATTAAGAAGTAGATACTGTTTCCATGCAAATGAATCTAAATTTTCCTTGATTATTTGCAGAATTTTCAAGAGTATTTTTTAAAATTGGTGTATAGTTAAAAATTTGTTTTTAAGAATAGTATTGTGGTGAAAGTATTTTTTCTAATGAATTCTCACAATTTTGTGAAATTTCATTTTTTTCCATGGGATATTTTTGGACTTCCAAAGCACATTACACTGTACGAAATTTGCTGATATAGGGTATTTTTGAAAGATTAAAAGTTTTTAATTGAAATAGTCAGGTCCATATTGTGTATGGCTGAACACGAGTTTCAAATTCATAGCTTTTCATATTAATATTAATTTCTGCTAATTTGCATCATGAGAATATTAAATTCTTTATCAGTAAAAGGATAACTTCTTACTATAAATTTGATTCGTAAAAAAATTTAAACATTTGTGAATGAAATTTTTTAAACTTTCTAACTTTGTTGTTGATTTGCATAGTCATTGTATATTTACCTTAAATATTTATCACCTTAAATTTTGTGAGTAATTTTTAAAAAATAGTTCATTTGTTGATGTGTATAAATTTAAAGGTGTTCATGATATGTTGTAAGCAGAGAGGAAAAAAATGAAGTAAAATTATTTTATTTTTTTAAAACTGAAAGGTTTTGCATTTTTATTGGCGTAATTTTTATAACTATTGCAATTTTGTTCCAAAACATTTAACATATGAGGTTCTTCATTTATGTAATGTGTATATAAAATTAATGCATTCTTTTTACATCATAATTGTAATTCTTTCCAATTATTTGTTTTTGTTATTTATCGTTGATGACTTTACAAAGTGGTGTAGCTCATTCTTTATTAATGACAGCTGAAAATTAATTAACAAAAGAAATCTGTTGTGCACTGACAGTTTAATTGTATTTATGAAATATTACTCATGACTTTCGACTCTGTCAAACATCATCAACTCCTGCAAATGAACTGTAATTAGTCTATTATTTATTAAAATCCATGCTACATGACATGTATAGTTATTTTCCTACATTTTATATTAAAAATAGGTGTGCAATTTAATTTTCTTGCATCACCCAAAAAACTAATTTTGACATTTCCAAGAATTTATAACCTTCTGCGAAACTAGTCCATATAATTAAAATCATAAGCTCTACTAATCTATATATTATGTTAGATTGCTTTCAAAGTTGCACTTTTAATGAATTTTACTGGACATTTAATTTTTAATCAAAATACTTTGCCTTACATATTTTTTTCTTTCCTAGATCTGTTTAAAAGCTACTTAAATCAAGTATGTCAGTGTTTGTTACTGTGGGCTCTACCTCATTTGATGATCTCATCAAAACAGTCTGTTCATCAGAAATTCTTCAGTGTCTTTCTGATGAAGGATTTAAAAAAGTTATTCTACAGATTGGAAGAGGAACTGTAATACCAGATAAAAGTGATATCATAGAAGTAGAGTGGTTTCGTTTTAAATATAGCATATCCCAAGACATCAAGAATGCATCCCTTATTATAGGCCATGCTGGCGCAGGCACGATTTTAGATTCCTTGGTTGAAAACAAACCACTCATTGCTGTTTTGAATGATACATTGATGAACAATCATCAGATTGAGCTTGCAGAAGAATTGGCAAAAGAAAATTATCTGGCTTATTGTTCATGTTCAGATTTATTACATACTTTGAAGCAACCAAAATCTTTTAAACCTTTCATATCAGAACCCAACATGTTTCCTGCATTTTTAGAAGATTTTTTGGGTTTATCTGTGTAATTTATTCTAATATAAAGGTTTGTATATCTAAAAAAAAAATATTTTTTAAAAATAGATTGTTATTGAATTTTTTTTCTTTTCTTTCTTAAGATCTTAGTTTTAATTGATTCACAAAATATTGTCTGTTTTCACATATGCCTGATAATTATCAATGAAAAATAAATGATGCTTCATAAATTTAGAACTGTTCCGAGTAACATTCTCCCTAATTATAACTTTAAGAAATTTTTAAATCTTTTTTTTTTTTTTTTTTTCCCTTTTCTGTAATGCAGACTTCCTTTTTATGAAAAAGGGGAGAGGGCAATTTTTAAAAATTTATATGTATTTTTTTCTTTCAATATTAGCTTTAATGTATAAACTGTTGATTTATTTCAAACAAATGTTTTTTTTTTTTTTTTTTTTCTTTTAAATTTAATATTGCTCAATGTTAAATTAGTTAATTATAAAATGCATTTTCATTTATGATTATTTTGATTGCCTTCTTTTGCACCAGAAGTTTTTTTTTTATCTCTTACTTCAAGTGCTTTATTCTTGGTGCATGATATCAATTAGAAATTAAGCTCACCAATCTGAAGTAAACTTAATTAGAAATATTACAATCTCTCTTCATACATTGTTTTATAGTTGTTATGAAAGAATTATATTTACTGCAATAAATGCTCTTTGTATTAATTCTATAAATCGAATTGCATACCACTTAGTGAAATTACAGTGAAAAATTACATAATATTCTGACATTGTTTGCAGAATGTAGTAGATTCATATCATGTTAAGTTAAAAAATATATTTGATTATTTTATTACTTTTCATTCATCACATTGATTTTAACAAAAATTTCATTTACTAGTAAGATCTCAATTTTAAAACAGTGTTATATTCCTACCTTAAAAGTGATTGAAAGATCTATATCTAAAAATTTGTACAGTAGTAGCAGTTTACAGTTTAAAAATTTTTTAAGTTGTGACAAAACTCCTATATATATGACTTCTGAATTATGCCATTATCTTAATTTCTTTGATATCAAATTGAGGCCATACAACTGTATAAATATGTAGGAAAATAACACATATTAGATTCATGATGCATGTTAATATTGATAGAAATACAGAAATATTACATATATTTTTTATTTAAACAAGTTTCAAAAGAGTAGCTAGAAATGGCTAGAATATTTTAATCAAATTCAAATACCCATATTTAAAGGTGGGTAAAATATAAAAGAATGCCTTTTTGTTTGATAAATATTCTCGTATTTCCCAGATTTTTTTTTATTTTTATTAATATTGCACCTAGAAGCACAATGAGGGCTATTGGCGACAGACCTTGCAATTTTAAATCTTGGGCAAGTGGTGAGGAGGACACTTCAGCTAGCACTTCTCCAAACTTCCACATCAGAATAATGCAGAAAATAATTAATAAATATAATACTTGAAAATAATACAGAAAAGTAGTTTTATTCAAGTATTATTTTATTATTTAAAAACTACTTGTTCAAGTATTATTTATTCAATATTTAAAAACCACTTGTTTTTAAATATTGATATATTTTTAATATTGTTTTCATTTTAATGCGAGTTTCATTTATATTTTTACATTCTATTTGTATTATTGAGTGAATTCAAAATAAATGTATATCTAACCATTTTTTGATATCCATTTTAAATTATACCATTGTCAATGGCAGTAATTCTGCAATTGTACTTTTCACTCGAATGTTTTCTGTATACATTACATTTCAGAATGCATGTATCCTGAACATTATTCCTTTGAATAGCAAAGGAACTTTTCACATTATAAAGCATTCAAAGTTATCTGAAGATAGTTACAGCAGCTCAATTTTTTTTTTTTGAGAATGGGTACGATTTTAAATAAAATATCTAATTGCACATACAGTGTCTCACAAAAGTGATCGGACACTTGTGCTTTACAAAAGGAAACTGTAATAAAATAAATAAGCAAACATGTACAAATTTTTTGTGGGTGTGTTTCATATTTAAAATTAGTAACAATTATTACATAACATACATTTTGTCAAAATATTAAATATCAATTTAATAAAAATATAATTGTTTAGAACGGAGCAAAAAATGGCTCACATAAGTGATCGGACACCATTAGATATGCAACAAAAATCGTCTGAAATAAGCAATAAAAATATTTTTTGGGCGTTTATTTTAACTCAAAAGCAAATGGCAATAATTTATAAAATCGTCTGCAGTATTTCTCTCAAGTTTGTTGTGGAATTTTTGTGTTTTTTAGCTCTGTGCAGCCATGAATGCTAAACGAAAAGAAACTTCGCATGAAATTAGAAAATTAGTTATTAATTTGCATATTGAACGTGGAAAATCTATAAGAAAAACTGCTGAAACAGTTAACTTGAGTCATTCAACAGTTTTCGATATCATTAAACGATATAAAAAGAAGCACATGATTCAGAATAAAAGAAGACTTGGCCGACCATCGAAGCTATCCAATGGAATAAAGCGAATTATCGTTCGAAATATTAAAAAAAATCCAAGAAAGAGTGCTCCTAAAGTTGCTGCTGAATTACAAGCATTATATGGAATAATTGTTAATCCTGAGACTATTAGAAGGGTAATTCGATCTGCTGGATATCACGGTAGAGTAGCCAGGAAAAAATTCTTCGTAAGTGAAAAGAATAGAAAACTCAGATTAGCTTTCGCAAAATCCAACATAAATAAGAATTCTGATTACTGGAATAAAGTAATATTTGCTGATGAGAGTAAATTTAATATATTTGGTTCTGACGGTAGAATCTTGGTGTGGAGAAAACCCAGGGAAGAATTTCGCAAACAGAACTTGCTGCCAACAGTAAAACATGGAGGAGGAGGAGTTATGGTGTGGGGGTGTATGTCGTCCGCTGGAGTTGGTAATCTTGTTTTTATTGACAGTATAATGGATCAGTACAAGTATATTGACATTTTAAACCAAAATTTGAAATCTTCAGCACGAAAATTGAACCTTCACAACGATTTTAAATTCTACCAGGACAATGACCCCAGGCACACTGCTTTGAACGTTAGACTCTGGCTGCTGTATAACTGTCCTGAAATAATAAAAACACCACCACAATCTCCAGACTTAAATCCCATAGAGAATATTTGGCAAGAATTGGAATCAAGAATTCGCAAACACACCATTTCTTCAAAGCAACAATTAAAATCGGTGCTTCAAGAAGAATGGGGTAAAATCACTCCAGAAATCACAAAAAAATTAGTCGAATCCATCCCAAGAAGATTAAATCATGTTTTAAAAGTAAAAGGAAATCCAACAAAATATTAAAATCTTTTAAAAAGTAAAATTTTTGGATAAATATTTGATGGGAAAGTAAGTGTCCGATCACTTATGTGAGCCATTTTTTGCTCCGTTCTAAACAATTGTATTTTTATTAAATTGCTATTTTAATATTTTGACAAAATGTATGTTATGTAATAATTGTTACTAATTTTAAATATGAAACACACCCACAAAAAATTTGTACATGTTTGCTTATTTATTTTATTACAGTTTCCTTTTGTAAAGCACAAGTGTCCGATCACTTTTGTGAGACACTGTATATAAGTAATTTTAAATGGACTGAAATAAATTGTATCGTTTATAGTGTTTAACTCATTATAAATATGTCTTATTTGTGTTCTTCAAGTAATGAAATATGGAGTGCAGGCACACACTTTTTATGTACAGTGGCACAAACAATTGAGGATACACCTTACTTTTGATAAATCCAACTTTCAATCAAAATAACACCTTAATCAGAAGTGCAAACGAATTTTTATTCTTAGACATAACAAAAGGTTTAATTAACAGTAAAAATAAAGAAAAATCAACGACAAAATTCTAAAATAAAACTTTTTAGAGGCATTTCAAATAAACATAAGCAGATTTTTACCTCAAAAAATTGAGGATACACAAATGAAATTTTTGTTTAACTACCACTTGATTTCTTTTTGCTTGCTACTAATAATCTAAGTTTGGGAAATTTTATCCTAAACTTTTTCAACTGTTATTTCTGTCTTTTGAAGTTGGTTATGAGAATATAAAGCTGTAATTTTAAATGGAAAATGGCTCCTCGGAAAGAGACTAGTATTGATGTAAGAAAATTTATATTAAGGTTATTTACGAAGGGAAAATCTTATCGTGAAATAGCTGAAATTGTCGGTAGAAGTCACTCATGTGTCCAGAAAATCATTGGGAAATTTAAACGCAATGGATTAATTCAAAATAAGAGTGGAAGAGGAAGGAAAAGTATTCTGAGTGATGTAGCTAAAAGGAAAATTTTAAAAGATATCAAGATTAATCCTAAACTGAGTGCAGTCAAACTAGCTGCAGAAACTTCTCGAATAATCTGCAGAAGTGTAAGTGCTGAAACTGTGAGAAATGTGATTAGACATGCTGGATATAGCAGTCGAGTAGCTAGAAAGAAACCTTTCATAAGCTTACAAAATCAGAAAAAGCGTTTGGAGTTTGCAAAAACTCATCAGTTGAAGACAGAAAACTTTTGGAAGAAAGTTATATTTAGTGATGAAAGTAAATTCAACATTTTTGGAAGCGATGGTCGTCACACCGTTTGGAGAAAGCCGAACACCGCTTTGGATCCAAAAAATTTACGTCCTACAGTTAAACATGGTGGTGGCTCCGTCATGGTTTGGGGTTGTATGACTGCAAATGGGGTAGGAAATTTAGTTTTTATAGATGGTATAATGGATCATAAGCTTTATATAGACATACTTCGCAACAATCTTAAAGAAAGTGCACAAAAATTGGGTTTAGATGGAAATTTTATATTTCAGCACGACAACGACCCCAAACACACGGCACGTAATGTCAAAATGTGGTGTCTTTTTCATTGTAAACAGCAATTGCACACACCGCCACAGTCCCCTGACATCAATGTCTTAGAAAATTTGTGGGCCACACTAGAAGCAGCGGTCCAAAAACACCAGATTAGAAACAAAGCCCATTTAAAGCAAGTGTTACAAGAAGAATGGGATAAAATATCTCCAGATACCACTAAAAAATTGGTCGAATCGGTACCAAGACGTTTGGAGGACATTATAAAAGCCAAAGGACATGCAACAAAATACTGATACTGTCTATGCATGTGTGTGTGTGTATATATATAAATATATAACACATCGATCAATAACTCCCGAGACTAACCCAGAGATGGCGCTCGTAGTAAACCAGTAACCAGGTCTTTCTAGAGTACTAACCTTTGCTTGAAACGTGTCAAAATTTTAAGTCGATCGGACCAGGAAAAAGGTTTTTTGAAGTGAAGTGAAAAAGGTTTTTTCCAAGTGGGTGCCGCGATTGCTTTCGATGGAACAAAAACAGCAACGAGTCGATGATTCAGAAAGCTGTTTATCGCTATTTACT